>JASDQU010212217.1:2002-17187 GCA_032191745.1 Picea mariana | reverse complement strand
TGTCATGAAACTATGATGGATTCTTATTTATTATTGAATCCCTCTGAGTGTGATTCCCTCTCACATTGATCTCTTATGACCTTCCCGGAACAAGAAACAAGAACAAAAAAATCTCCATGGTATCCTCCATGAAAGATATCATGCATGGAGTCTAGTTTAGTAACCAAGAACATCTTCTAAAGGAGATCAACTTCATCTCGTAAACAATAAGCATTTACATAAGATCAAGAATATCTCCTAGAGAGGATATCAAAAGTGTATCTCTAGTATTAAAGGGTTAATATAATGATCGTAACCTCAATAGATCAAGATGCATCATAAGATCATAATAATGCCATAACAACTAGAGACATATCAATTTTTAAATAATCAAACCTAGAATCATCATTGCTAGGGAGGGTGTGCTTGTTCCTATGAATGTACTGAATCCAAGATCACAGCTTGGACAAGGTCTCTTACACATCCCTTGCAAACATACTCATGCTTTGCTAGATGATATAACTTGAAAAGAATATACAAGTACATACCTTCAGTAGCAGTGGAAAAGAGTGACATCATCCGACAACAAGGACAAACCCTAAAATTCAAAGTACTCCAAATTGTAATGTAATAGTAATAGGAGGTGTGCTAGGGTAGGGCACACCTATTCATGAAGGAATTAGGCTAAACGACCTAGGGAAATGTGCTCAACGATCTTGACCAAATAGGTTGTACAACAACATGGTACTGCGACAGAAAACTACAATGACGAACAGTAGAGGCACGGTAAAAATTACGATATTCCTTTGAGTGGTTAGAATTTTTTGAAGGTGGTGTGGGCCCATAACCTATTAGAATAATTTCAATGTGCTCGTTTCACCATAGAAAATGCTATACCATTGTCACCCATCCATAGGCACAAAATCCACCCCTTATCACCTTAACCTTTGCTATATAGAATGATTCTGGGAAGCCACACTAGAACCAACATAGCTAAGAGAGTGCACCTTCTCCAAGGGTAGCGCGCAAGAGAAAGTACTAGAAAGACTGAAAAAAAGATAAAATTGTACAACTGCAGATAATGTTACTCCTCCTCCAAACGTGCACACTATTTATGGGTGACTAAGAGTGTGTGACTGAGTGAACAAATGAGCCAAGATGTCCTCTATTTATATTAGTCTGTCCAATGAMTTTTCTGGCTGGGCYGACCTGACTTTCTGGTAATTATATTTTTTGTTTATCTTTTGCTTGTGAAGTCGACTTGTCTTCCTGGATGATAATACCTTAATATTATATATTTTGTTGAGCCGACATGTCTTCTAAGGGTTTCACACATCTGTTTAGRGTTTTTCTTTCTTCTGTAACATTATATTCTAGTCAAATGTTACACATGGATGTTAATACSTCCCACAAATACCATAATATCAAGAGTCTAGGCCCTATAATGGTCGACTAGACCCTTTGATTGTACGCATACCCTTTATATCCTATATATGCCAAGGATGCCTAGTTTTAGARATCATCTCATCTTGTGAATTTGTTACATTGTGAAAGGAGGTTTTCCTCTTGAAGATGCATCTCATTCATTATTCTCTCTCATTCTCAAGGCATGGAGTTACTTCAATTTCTATTTTATGATATTTTGTTGTTTGGTCCATAATAGGATTGATCATATATATGGAAATATATCCTATGGTCTTTTTTGTCAGTTGATAATTAATAATGTGTTTGTTTATTGGTCATATCATTACTAATTAGAGAGGGGTTTATCGAGGCTTCCAAATGAATTTGAAGGAGAAATTATAAAACATTTGATCATCCATGCAACACTATCTATAGCAATGAATAAGTATATTCTCATCCATATTCTCCAAAATTGCGTCTCAAATTGAATAGGGAGCCAAGAATTGGTAGAAAATATCTAGTCATATGCATATGCAAAGGAAAAAGATTATGATTATGGCTTTGTCCTTTCACAACTCAACATGACTGCATAAAAATTTACTCTTTGAAGCATCATTTTCCATGTCATCTTCTTATTTTTGTTCTTTTTCTCATGGTGATGGTGATGGTTATGGTGATGGTGATGGTGATGATAATGGTGTTGGCCTTAGTGAGTGCGTGGTGTTCTTAAAAAACTTTAATGGCCAAGATGATATTTTTGGTTTTCCTTATGATCATGTATTACATAAGAGTTGTGTGGATAAATGGCTATTGGAAATGAGATTATGACATGCTCTCTTTGTGATTATTGATTTAGGGAAAATTTCGGATAAGAAATATATGTTACATTTATTTGAATTCATAGATAGGTGTGGAAACCTCATAAGTACTTTCATTTCAAATTTCAATACCTATGCACATGTCTACTTTGCCTTGTGATGCAGGAGCATCGCTAGCAAAGAACAAGCAAAAGATAGTTGGGCGCACTAGCGCATGTTTTGAAACATTTTGAATTTCAAAGATCAACATATTAATGTAATATCTAACAAAAGTTTTTGAGTTATGAAAATCTTTAATGATCAAAGGTTGAGCCATCATGTAAGATTGATGGGGAATGTATTTTTCTTTAATATGGAGGATCGCAGCATAGACCTGGAGCTTGCGCTCTTATCTGTCTGACTCAATATTCATTGTAATAAATGTTAAGTAGCTGATAGCATTTAATTCATATAAGATAACGTAGAGTAGTTGGAGGAAAAGGCTCGAAGAGAACCTATTTGTATAAATCTTTGTAATATTTCTCAATAGTGGTTGTTGCTCTTGTTGTTGGAAAGCTACTAATAGAACATAGTCGGTTAACAACGTATGTATGTATACAAGTTTCAGTTGAATGAATATAATAGAGGATATATTGTTCCAAATGTGTGTTGTTATGTGTCTATCTGAATGAATGGTAGACTTCTGTTTATTTTTAATTCCATGTTATTTTCATGTTCTTGTATCCATGAATACATTTGCATTGTTGATTGTATGAGTCACTATGAAGAGTGAACAAGTTATGATTGATTATGTTTATTGAGTGAGTGCAAGGTGTGCATAGTGTCTGCAAGGAGTGCGTGACCGAGTCTATTTTGACTCGAAAGATCAAAAGAGATAGCGAGAACTTGTATGTGTGCAAGGAGTGCATAAACGTCCACAAGGAGTGGGCGACATATTTCTTAGACTCGAAAGCTCAAGAGGAGTAGCGTGATCTCAGTAATGAGAGATAGAAGCGGGTGGAGAATAACTGCAAGGAGTGCAAAGTCATCCACAAAGGAGTCCACTATGGAAGAATATCTATTGGAAGGTGTGCACAGATTGAGATTTTGACTAAGTGTCAAACGAAGTGTCCATAAGAATTCAAGTAAGTTAATCTCAGGAGGGAGAGAGATGAAAATCTCAAAAGAGATAAATCCCTGAAGTATTCACTAAAGTCGGTGGGAAATATTCGTTCCAAGAGGAGACGAACGGTTCCAAACCATCAGATCTGGGAGAACTACGAGGAGGATAACTATGAAATGTTTCAATATTCTTCGGGGTTCGACAAGTTTGAATACTTGACGAAAATAGAGTCATGAAATCCGAAGTCACGATTCAATCTTAGCCGTTGATTGTGAGAGAGGCATGTGGCGATGGATTAAAGAGTTCAGGAATCAAAAGTTTGGAGGTTCGTGGGTATAAGGCCTAGATTTTGCGAGGTTGTGAAACCCAAAACATAGTGGGGCCATATTGGGAAGCATTTGAAAGCTACTGACATGCATTTTACTTAATTGTGGAAATAAGGAAAATTTTGTTTTAAGAAATATAGAATTAGGCATGCAGTCATGTCACAAGATGAAAAGGGCTTGTAGATAATTGAATGTATAACTCAAATCATCTTTCAAAACTTGATTTGGATCCTTAACTTGACCTCAAAATTTATTTTAGGGATGCTTGTGTGCATTTTCTTGAAATATATGAAAAAGTGTTAGGGGAAAATTTCACAGGTAAAAGTGTGTACATTTAGAGATGAATTGAGGAAATCTAAGATACATGTCTTGTACCCAGCATAAAAAAATATTAAATAAAGAATTTGTTTTCCTTATATTGCATATGACGAAGATTTGGCATGCATTTTTGTAAGGCCGAGCACATACTTTTTTGACATTATGAAAAAAGATGACAGATTTCAAGTATTTTTACAAAATATAAAGTTTTAAGGCTCTCAAATTGAAAATATGAAAATTTAGGAAGGTGAGGAATGAGAAATTACCGATTTTTTGATTTTGAATCAATTAAACTGGACAAGAAATCAACCCTGGGTGTGCATTTTACTAAAGCATGAAAATTGTGGTCAATTTATGTGAAAAATGAAAAAGATGCCCACTTAGCAGATTTGGCATGGACAAATGGAGTTAAATTTGAAAATTATGAGACATGATTTTTGTCAACAATGTGAAAATATATAGAGGAAAATTATGTGTTTATCAAAGGATCCCTATATATATATATTGGTATGCAATATTTTTAACCCTCTCATGCAAATTTGTACCCTATCTTTAACAATAGATTTGAATTTTGAGTAATGAATGCAAACTCAAAATGCGACTTTATTGCCCTTTATTATTTTTTGTAAATGTAGGGAATATGCAGGGTTGTATTTTGAACTTCAATAGTAAGGGTAGTTGAAATGCCAAAAACCACGGAGAAAAAGCATAAATATGAATTTTTTGATTGAACARGGGGCCTTTGGCTCTCTTTTCATTTGAGGTTTTGTAGGGTTTGTCATTATGTGTTCTACAAAAAAGTTTACATGGAGTTTTTTAATGTAAATAAGCYTGGGAACATTGTCCATTGACTCAATAGAGTTTGTAGAGACTATTGTTGAACGTCTTTATGGTAAAKTTTTTGCAATAACAGAGTATGTCATGTATGTAATGTCTATTTAAATAATACATTTATAGATTAATGGTTTGTTGTGATTTATAGATAAATGTATAAATAATACATTTATACATTTGTTCTAACAGGAACTTAATTGGAGTGGTTAAGGGACTAGTCTAGAATTTTTGGTATGAACATACGATGCCTTCATCCAATCAAAAGGATGTATTAAAGCTAAGAAGAGGTTCTAGTGACTTTGAACCCCTAATTAAACACTTTCTTGACATGTCATAGACAAAACTCTATGCAAGATTCAAGAATGAGGAAAAGGAGTTGGATTTGGGCCAAACATATTTCGAGAATGAAAAAATCAATATACTTGAATGTGCATAAACGATAACACATGCTAATGTAGACACTGCATAGAATTTGGTTATTATTATAACACATATATACACATCCAACGTGTTTTTCATACTAACCATGTGAAAGACTGCTCGGGCACACTACCACCAATTTCATCAAAAGACTTTATTCATAACAACATCAAGTGTATGAGGCTCGATGGACAAAAATATTATGAAAACTCTTGTTTATATGGGACATGTCCCAAGTGCAATGGATTTGCATTATTAATGCAATGCATTCATGAAAGTGAGGACCATGAATTTGGAAGGATAGTGGTTGACATGCAAAGCTTCAAATACATTACTTATCAACTAGATGGTTGGAAAGAAAGAAAAAAGATAACATCAATGATGTCCCAGGTTTGAAGGGAATACATCCTTTCATATTGCACTTAAATTTTTTACGTATAGTTTGAAAAGGTAACATTCTAATTATTCCCTAATTTTTGTGCAACTAGGTATGAGCATGTGATTTCATCAAGGACTTTTTGCAAAAAAACCATCATTATATTCAACATGTGGCACGATGGCAAGATGAGTAGTTTAGAATGTGCATTGTTTATTTTAATAAAACATATTTGACTTGCATCCATAGTTTGTATTGGGCTTGGCTGCTCATAGTAGATCAATTAGTGGTGGACAAAAGATAGCAGAGCCATTCATTCATTCATTCAATTGTGAACACAACAATCTAAACTTTGTTTATGAGCTTGGGTCTTGGTCACACAATTCCTTGTTTAGTTTAAGCATGAATGTGTTGTAGATTGACATATTACACTATTTTATCTTGATATTGACAGAATATTTGTAAGCAATAATATTATTTCAGCAAAGTATCTAGGTTAGCAAGACAAAATATCRTAAACCTACCATTTATAGGATAATCATGGCTCTAATCTAACCTCCTTACACCATAAAAGAAAGACATTGTCTAACTGTTCTACGAAATGTTTTTTTCGTCAAAATCTGGTAACATAAATCTACATGAAATCRCTATTTTTTGTTGTTTAAAATATATTTCTAAATGCAGAAATAGATTCAKCACACTGAAAAATCTTTAAGGCACTCGAATTATACAAAAATAATCACTCAAATCTACAGATCTAACAATTTCTTACCTGATTTTAGACAAATACCTCTAGAAAAAATAAAAATAAATATCATTTCATAAAAGTTTAAACTACAACTAAGAGAAATACATTACAACATAATAAAAACAAAAATACATATATTCATTATTATAATCAATAAAATACAACTCAAAGCATATTAACAACCTCCCACTTACACTAGTCATGGCCATACTCTAACCTCATTCGGAGGTAAATTTAATAATAGTGAAGAAAAATGAATATTTATTTCTGCTATACTCCACCACCCCTTCGTACTACCGAAACTATCCATAATGTTTTATTAGGAAGTTCAACGTTCCTCTATTATATTTGAAAGCCACGTGTTTTTAACTTTGGTGGGACTAGATTAAAGTAACGTACACCGCATGTTCTGTTTCTATCCGTTGCAATCTAAAAGATACTCGTGATCGAATGGTGACAAAAGTTACCCCACTTGTTCCTCGACTTCGTTTTCCTACACATCGCTTTTGGAGTTTTAATGATCATTGTTAACATCGAAACGCAGAGTGTGATGGTCTTTCAAGCAACACGTGGAGAGATTGATATCACTCCACCCAAAAAAAATATATTCCATTATTCAGCCTAAACACTCAGTTTTGACGTTTGGGTATCGTCTAAATGACTTGTGATGTGACGATACAAAAGATAATGACAATACAATGTTGGCATTGGGAGTAACAATTAAGAATAAGAGTGGTAGGGGTGGGGGGAGTCTTCATGATTTTGGAGGGAAAAAAGGTTGTTTATTACATTCAAGAATCTCCAAATGTTTCAAATAATCTTATTGTGGCAAGACATCTTTATTGTAAAGAAAGAAGGTATTAGAATTTTGATATTTATTAAAGTAATGATAGATCAAGTTAATATAAGGGGAACACGAGTTGACTCATTTCAAGAATCAAACGAACCCTCTCTCAATTCGACGAAGTTTTGTTTTATCGCTTGAAAAGAGCATACGCTTCTGCCAGATTATTTGAAGCAATGTCAATACTTCATGAAAAATTACTTTCATGTTGTCCCTTGGAGTTGTAAATAGCACCCCCCCCCACCACATGCCACCCCAGGATTATTATTAGAAGCACCATCAAAGAAGACAAGGAACGAGGATTGGCTAGCTCTCCAAGTCTTAAATTCTTAAGGGGTCATACAAATTTTCCAATGAGATATAGAAGAGAAACCAATTTCCCAATTTTTGAGAAAGGGGGGGGGAGAGCTAGAATTGATCTAGCTATATCTCTTCATCCTTTTCCAACAACTAAGAATTCTTAAGAGTTGATATTTTCAGCCAAAAGAGCAATGGATCTGCTTTCCACCTATTCCATCTTAGATGATTCCTACCTAAAAATCTCCCAGTTCCTTGCTTACCACAGTTTCCAATAGATATATTTGGGCACAGCAACCCAAACTCTTTCAGTTTTGTTTTTTTTAGAAAGAACCTTTGTACAAGTTTCACCATGTATCAAACAACCCTTTCCAATTATTTGGTTTCCTGTACATATGTGTCAATCCCCGAATATCATACCGTTATACTTTCTTAGCAAAACTACATTCCATGAAAAGATGATGAGTGGTTTCTATATTTTTTGTGCAAAGAGTGCATCTTGAAGGGCCTTGGATCCGTCATTTTATTAAATTGCCAGCTGTCAAAATCTTCCCATGTGCCAAGATCCAAGAAAAGATATTTATTTTAGGAATGTCATCCAATTGATAGAGATTTGCGGGGGATAATAAGATCCTCCAATTGATGCTCATAACCTTTCTTGTTTGAGTAACAAGTCGTGCACCAACTTCTTTTATCTATGGAGGTTTGACATAATGGTGCACATCCTTTAAGAGAGGATATAATCTTCTCTACTACTAACGGAAGATGGTTTGGAGGAGGGCCCAATTTCCATCCTATCCATCTTCCCCCACTAGACCATGAGGAAATGTCGTGCACTAAGCATTTACCTTGAGCATCCAACAAATTGTTTAGTGGTTGACRTTTCTATATTGATTTTAGTAGTTATTTCCCCATARTACTATTTGTCCACCACTCAATTTGACACCCATTCCTAGGGACCCAAGGGAGTTTTGATTTTAATATGGGAATTAAGGCTTTCAATRGCTTCCATATTAGTGATCCTTCCCTTACTGTGGGTCTTTCTTCTAAACGACATTTCCACACACCCATAAAATATTTCTTATGTATGATTTTTTTCCACCAATCATGTGTCCCAGTGATCAAACACTRGAGTAGCTTGGCACCCATTGCAGGATTAATAAATCYAGGATCTTTTATTCCAAGTCCCCAATGTGCCTTATGTGCTCTCATCGTGACCCAATTTACCAAATGAAAACACTTACTATTGGATTTCYCGTTCTGCTAGAGAATTTTTCTTATTTATTGCACAATGTAATGCTTGATTCCCATAGGAGCTAAAAGAAATTAGTATTGAAAAATAGGTAAAACTGAAAAAAAATAAAAAATAAAAAATAAAAATAAAAATAAATAAAAAATAAAAAAACAATAATGAGAACTAGGTGTCCTATTGGGTTGACCCAGTTTGCACCCCATAGAGAAAATTTAGTTTTTATTTTGTTGATCACTTGGTACCAAAAATGAGAGGAGGATGAATTTATAAAAATAAGCATGACTAAATATTTAAAGTAGGACCAAGTTTCAAGATGAGGGAACTAAAAGATACTTGAGATGACATTAAGTAGAGATTTACTTGCATTCCATGCGTAAATATGACTCTTGTTGCGATCACTAATACATCCTAATACTTGAATATAGATTTACAAGATTTTATTAAACCTTCTCACCATTATAATTGAAGTACCCCCAGTAATAGTGTGTCATCACCAAGATTTTATGAAACCTTCTCACCATTATAGTTGAAGCACCCCCAGTAATAGTGTGTCATCACCAAGATTTTATGAAACCTTCTCACCATTATAGTTGAAGCACCCCCAGTAATAATGTGTCAACAAAAAACTACGAGTTATTGATACTCTTGACTCCACACATTATTTTTAAACCTGGAAGATTTCCATTATTATGCTTAGCTTCTAGCGACCTGCTAAGAGATTCAACCATGATAATATAC
This sequence comes from Picea mariana, assembly GCA_032191745.1. NCBI lineage: Eukaryota > Viridiplantae > Streptophyta > Pinopsida > Pinales > Pinaceae > Picea > Picea mariana. Next base: position 7,731 of record JASDQU010212217.1, on the reverse strand, counting down.
ATGAGAGGAGATAAGGGAAAACCTTGTCTAAGGCATTTATTAGTTCGAAAGAATCCTAATGGGTGCCCATTGACTAAGGGAGATATCCAAGGATTGATAATACATGGAGAGATCCAACTAATAAACTCGAATCATAAACCAAATTGCCTAAGAACATAAAAATTAAAGTGTGTCTTCCTAATCAAATGTGATAGCCATATCTAACTTGATGAGCATACATCTGACACCTTTCTTTTTTCTTGAATGAATCCCCTCTTGTACCAAGATAATGTTGTCCATGATTTTCCTTTTCTCCATGAACCCTCTTGATTGATTCTCTGATATTATCTTTGGAAGAAGGAGATTGAGTCTATTAACTATAATATTTTTCATAATTTTATAAGAGACATTGAATAAGGAGATGGGTTGGAATCGAGAGAAGGAATAAGGATTCTCTACTTCTAGAATAGGATCTATGAAGGAAGAGTTAGATGCTCCCCCAATCCTGAAATACTTGTGGACCTATTTAATTATCATAATAAGATCATATTTGATAATACTCCAACACCCTCCGTAGAAATGAATATTGAACCCATCTGGACTCCCGGATTTACTCAAAGCAAGTTCCCAAACGTTTTTTTTTTCATCCTAGGATATCTCCTTAGTTAAGATGGAATTTTCCTCATGGGATACCAAAGAGGGAATGTTTTCTAGAAAATACATTGAGTCTCTCGAGTCAACTCCTCCCTTGTATATGTATAAATATGTGAAATGTGACAATGTTGCTTCTTTTATCTTGTCAAAGGAGGAGGTTCACTTCTTGCTTGGTGTGTTGATCTCCTTTACATTATTTCTCTAGAGACAATCCTTAGCTTGTTTATGAAAGAAGTTGAAATTTATATCTCGGGTTGTTAACCACAAGCTTGAAGCTTTTAATCTCCATATTGCTTCCTCAACATGTAGCACCTTTTGATATTTATTGAAAAATCCCTTCTCTTCATTTAATGGTATTATTATAACATGTTCCTACTCCAATCTTCCTTGTATCTGAATTAACTTTTCCTTAAAATTTGTCATCTCCCTTTTTGGTGGAGAGTATGAGATTTTAGCCCAATTGTTAAGAGATTTCTTTGTAAATTTTAACTTATGTTCCCAAATGTATACACATGATCCAATTATCCATCCACTCTATGATCTAGAGATGACATCTAAAGAAGAATCATTTTGTAACCATAAAGGATTAAACCTAAATGGGATTGGACCATAATTTGGAATTTCTAAAATTTGAAGAGAGATGGGTCACTGATCATAAGTATCCCATAGAATGATTCTAGAAGAAGTTGAATAATTTGTCTCAAGAAAGGAAATATGAATTAAAACTCTATCTAAATCAGCAACAATATGCTCAGATCCTACCCACTTGTTGGTCTAGGTAAAATGACCCCTGATGGGTTTTATGTCAACAAAATACCCAAAAAATATCAAGTCTTTCATCCAATCCCTTAATGGAAATCTAACAATATTTCCCCTCTCTTTTCCTTTTATCCCAAAGTGGTATTGAAATCACCAGCTACAATACTTTTGTCCCAAAATTCAAATCCTCTTAACGCCAACAATCAACTTGTTTTGGGTACACATATGGCATTTACACATTAATTATGGTAAATATCTCACCTATATGTAAATGAGTGAGGATTGTCATCAACCAATGTTGTGTCTGTGGGAAAGAATTTTAATGCAGGAAAGTACTATTCCATAACATGCAAAGTCCTCTAGAGGATCCTCAAGCACTAATGGCTTTTCCTTCACAATATTTCCAAAGTATTTTACACTTGATTAGAGATTCTTCATCCTCTAATTTATTCTCCCGAAGTATGTTTTTCTATCTTATTCAAATCCATTATTGCTTCTACTTTAATCCTTCCTCCTATACCCCTATAGTTCCAAGAGACGATTTCATCATTTATTGACATTTTTGAGGGTCTAAATTTGAGATGGGTTAGTTCCACTTTGATTCCTTTATCTTCTAGGGTTTTTTTATTACTCTTTCAATTGTAGGATAATTCCCTATCTCTTTCTCCTTTTTAGTTTCGTATTCTTTCTTATATTTATGTGGTTTCCTACCAACCCTTCTATGGGTTTTTCCTTCTCCTACAATCTATTTCTTCTCTTCTTCTATATTCAACACATATTCTAGGAAAACACTATATTGAGCAGGCTCATTTCCAATGGAAGGAAGAGAATATTAAGGAATATCCTCTTCTAGCTCCGGGATATTTCTCTCCACTTCTGGTGAGGAAACATAGTGATGGTTTTCATGCATAATCAGAACTTAGGGAAGATAAAGGTAGTCATATTGATTATGAGGTGGGACCACTAACCCCATGTGAAAGGATTTCATACTTATTTCTTGATGGATTATCCCCATATCCTTTAGGGGGTGAACCTTTGGAGGCTATTGTAGGATATGTTGATGGTATTGATGTAGAGGGTTGGTTTAGAACTTGACCTGAACTTGCAAGTTGTGTTGAGATTATTGAGGGTTGTGCTTGCTTAGAATAAGATGCACTAGTTGATTGCTTATTCTTAGGTTTTTCTTCTTGGCCTACTGCAACTATTCATCCTTCTCTAAAGGAACCTCCTCATTGACTACATTTTTGAGACAATATTTGTGAAATATTTGTATTCATAGCACTTATTGCATTTAAATGGAAGTTTATCATAATCCTCTAGTTGAATTTCTTTTCATTTATCCAAAGTTAGTTGAAAATATTTAAACAGTCTTTTTTTCTAGATCAACTTCAACACATATTCTAGAAGATGCTAGCATTTCATCTTTGGGATCTACTTTGCCAATGTAAGTATTGTTGCTTCTCTTTGTCACCTAAATGAGAAAAAAAGAGGTGCTTACAAGCTTAGTTGGGTTAGCTAAGCAAGACAATAGTAAGGGAAAGGGTTAGAAGAATAAACATAAAATACTAAGCTAAGAATTAAACTAGGAAAGGAAAAAAAAACTAAACTATTGTGCATAAGGACATAAGAACAAGAAACAAACAAGACTCATGTCACCAATGGAAAGGATTGTATTAGTGAAAAGAAAAAACCAAAGAGAAAGGGGGCTTTGGGTCCCTTCTTCCTCTAAGGGAGGGCTCTTGGACCCCCAAGATTGAGCTCTTCTTACAACTTGGAAACTTGAAAGAAATGGTGAAGGAATCCCAAGCTAACCCACACAAAAGGTGATTTGAATTGCCCAAATAGAATGGTGCTAGTATGCTCTTGATAAGAAGAAAGGTTTCCCCAAGAGAATAGCAGCAACATAACCATGCAAATGAATTCCTTGAAAATGTAGTGCACCCATGGCCTTTTTTTATAGCACCACTTTGAGGTATTGTGCAACCAACTTTTAGTGTGAAAAGAGGTTGTTTAGGGAACCTTTAGGTATTTGACTAGCCACCTAGCCGGATCCAACCGAGATTTGAATGTCAAATCGACTTGGAAGCTGAACCAGAAGTGGGTGGGAGGCTGACCAACATCATAAATGCGTCGTTCTCAGGTGTGCGCAACTTTTAACGTCCACAGTCGTGCATCGTGCACATGTGCACTTTTCCTTTGTTTCTTGATGGTGCATGTGGGCGCACGCCCTATGTAGTCATAACACATCTTGATTTTATAACTGGTTGTATAGTTTTGGAACTTTTGGAAATGCTTTTTTTGGTAATTTTGGTCCATGTGTGAAATCATAGTTGTTTGAAGATGTTGGATTCTTGTAACCATTTGCGGATGAAATTTCAGTGATAACAGATGCCCCTTGATGGATGAGGTTAGGAGCATATGGATAGCTGAAATTCATCAATGTTTCTTCTATTGAGAGTACCGTTGTAAGAAAGAGCGATAGTGAGAGTATTAAGAGTGACCCGTTGGAGGGAGAAGGGAACCTGTAGGACTCAACCTTTCACAAGGTATGGAAAATAAATTGTGTACAAACGAGGTGGGCATGCCCCATGCTCGTGTCATGTAACTCAAAAAAGGGTGTTGTACAGTAACTGAAACCGTGTGTTGATGTAGAAAACTGCAGCGCCCTCGGGGGCGGTTTTGATAAAGGCAGAGGACAATTTTGATGAGGAACATACTCTAAACAGTAGGCAATGATACTTGTAATAAGTATGATGGATTCTGTGGGCATTGATAGCCCACCAAAGTTCAGAGGTATTCGACAAATATAAAAAACAACTGCAATAGTTGTAAAGTAAGACCCACCGTAACATGAGAAAGTCTTGAAGTCGAATGTTATGGGGGTCAACGACAGTAGAGAGCAATGATGGTTCTCCCTGTGTTGTTCGAGAATTCTCATTGTAAAGGTAATGAGAGTTAAGATACTGTCGCCCTTTTGGAAACTGTGTTGAGGTCGACAAAAAGGGAGATGGAACTCCAAGAAGCAAAGGGTTTTGTGAAATCCACTAGGTGAGGTTAGGAACTGAAGAGGTACATGAACGAAGTCAATATGCGTGGAGACTCAGGACTGCCTTTGGTTAGGAATATATGCGAAGTGTAAGTGGTTGAAACCATTCAACGAGGTTGGGTGTCAGGGGGACAATGAGATGTGGGATAAGTTGTGCCAGAGATGGGACAAAGTGATCAAACTCAGAAAGTAGAGGTAGGTTTCCTGTGGGATACTCAGAGTTTATGGATGATGTCAACAAGGGTATGTGATAAAGAATGCCCCAACCAAGGGCGACATGGGTTGCATTTTCCAAAAAGGAAGAAGGTCGCCGAAGGTGACGAAAAAAAGCTATGTAAAATGATGGAAACAATGGCTTAATTACAAAAAAGAATTAAGAAATCAGTGGGGATAATAATGCAGATACAGAAATAGGTGCCCCAGTGTGAGATGGCTTGGCCTGAGGATGGTACAAGTTGGTTCAAAAATAAGTGGGGGGTTGGGGCCCCATAGGCGGGTTTCTGTAGTAAGGAAATGTATGGAGGGCAATCTGAAGATGGGAAAACCGACGGTGGATGAAATAAATAGTAAATGATACTGTGGAGGCACAGTCAAAATAGAACCTAGAAGAGATAACCTGGGAGTCCATTGGGAAAGCTAGCAAAATGAGGAGAATGAGTATGTGGTTGATTCTCAGAAATGTGTAAGACTATCGAGATTCCCATCCCTAGGGGGTGAAAGCAGCATGAGTGTCAAAGTGCCAAGGGGGACTAGGAATAGGACAACTCATGTGGGGGATAGTGCTACCGGGTGACAGTACCAAAATGCAGCAGAGGTGACAGTACTGTAGAGCTAGATATGAGGATCCTACAGGAAAATTTTAGAGGTTGTGATTGGAGATGCAATTGAGATTTAGAGGGAATGATTACATGCCATTGTCGATCATATACCTGAAGGGGATGTGTTGGTGTGTGATGACCTAGTACCTGCACACATGAAAACCAAATACCTAACGTGAAAAATATCTGAAAATAAAGGACCTATAACAGTGATTTGATAATTTTGAACATGAGCAGGAATACTTGAGTGTGTCATGGAAAGATGCTCCGTCAGGGAAAAGGGAAAATGATAACTTGATGAAAATGTTTGTGTAAGTGGCCGAAGATGGTTTAGAAAATGAAGCTTATGGGCTCCTATACCAAAAAATGAAAGTGGGGAAAAGGGCTTAGATATGGATGGTGGGTCCATAATGCCATCCCAGTTTCACTGATACTATGGACGATCGAGTGGTAATTTGGTGGGAAGACATGGA
>JASDQU010212212.1:7478-23449 GCA_032191745.1 Picea mariana | reverse complement strand
CCTCTTTTTAGAAGGGGCTCCTACCCCTCATTGTAATTAATTCTTTTTAATTTAATTTCTTTAGTATTAGATTAGATTTCGTTTACTAATAATCCCTATCAAGAAATACCATGTTACAATTGATTTTTGCAGATTCTCGATCAAAGCAAAGGCCTACTAAGAAAGGATGATCTTACTTCAAGAAGAGCCAAGATTCCCCATTGCTGAAACACCATTGTTCAACAACTTTTTGCTCTTTCCCCATTGCTGAAACACCACTGTTCAACAACTTTTTTCTCTTTTCTCATTGTTGAAACACCACTGTTCAACAATTTTTTACATTCTTCCCCCATTGCTGAAACACCACTGTTCAACAACTTTTTTCCTTTTCCTCCATTACCGAAACACCATTGTTCCACAATTTCTCGCCTTTCTTTTCCCATTGCTAAAACACCACTATTCAACAATTTTTCACATTCTTCCCCCATTGCTCAAACACCACTGTTCAACAAATTTTTGCCTTTTCCCCCATTGCCGAAACACCATTGTTCCACAATTTCTCGCTTTTCTTTTCCCATTGTTGAAACACCACCGTTCAACAATTTTTCGCCCTTCTTTCTATAGCTGAAACACTAACTTTTTATCATTCTCTGTCAATAAGCTTTTGCGCTCTCATACTACATTTTGTCCTTCCAGTAAACAAATCCTTGATACAATTCCTCTAACAAATCAAAAGTCTCTGCCATGGCTACTGCAGAACTATTATGGACAGGTACTATATTCTATTTGAAGTACGAATCAAAAGGTAAAGAAGAGGTATGAAAACTTTATATGTAAATACAATTGAACTATAGTTAATGAGAAGATTCCAACTCATTATTACCACTCATGCAAAATCATTATTTTAGCCATACTTGAAGGGGGGGGAAATATTGAAATCTTATACCATCATTTCACACGAACCAACCACCATCATTCCTTTTTTTACCATCCTTTTGTTTGTTTCACCACCATTTGCATGCCTTCACCCGAAAAACTCACTCTGCACAGAAGAGGTTACTCGACTCTTTGATGGTGCATTTTACTGAGTTGTTAGCTATGGGAGGCCCTGTTATACGGTACAAACCCGCCATGACAGCCCTGTTAGAACTATATCCAAAAGTCTATCAAATTTTTCTGCAGGCAGGATGGCTGGGTTATTTTTAGAGGCTCCAGGGATTTGATCAACAACAGGTTTTTCAATTTTCTCGAAATCTCCAGGAAGATCATTCCATTGTTCAAGGGCTTTGGATTCCAGTTACAGAGGAGGATATAGCACATATTTTGGGTCTCCCTGCCAATGGTATTCGCTGGTTCAACCACAAACATATCATCCTTAATGCCCAACAGGATTTCCTCTTGCCAGGGGAACAAATTGAGCCTAAAGGACGAGGTGTTCGACTTAGCTCGTTGCCACCTCCATGGCCGAAAGTTGCAGAGTTTGTCAAGCACTACCTTACCTGTGAAGGCCGATACCAGGTAGTCTACTAGTACGATTTTGTCCTGTTGTCTCATTTACGACATGCTAGATTGGTGAACATTCCTTATTATCTGCTCGGATGTCTTAAAAATATGTCGCATTACAGTAAAAAGGCTAAAAATCCCACCCTTTCCCTCACCCATCATCGTCTCGCTCAACTACTTATCCAAAAGGGTTTTTCCCAACAAAACCCTCCCCTAAACAACCCACCTATAGACCCCCAAGAAGCTGTTGAATATCCTGCAAATCTTCAGACCCAATTAATCCAATTAACCTTCCTACCATACCAAGCCCACCCCACATCTTACCAGAATCATCCACTCCAACCGTTCATATCCTTAGCGATGATTCTGAACCAGACAACTCTCATTGTCCCATCATTGAGGAAAAACCCCCATGCAAATGAAAGTAAATTCCCTTTTTTCCACCCTTTTTACAAAGAAAATGAACAAGGGCATCAACAAGAACAACCACTACTGCCACTGCCCAAAATCCCCAACCCATCAGGCTAAAACCCCGTACACTTCCAACCTCCCAAATTCTGGAATTTTTACCTATTTCACCCACGGGCACTGAAACACAAGAACCAGAGGCCGAGTGTGTTGCGACATCATCCTTCTCAAATCAAGTAGCTGAAACACAAGAACCAGCTACCCATCAAGTAGCTGAAACACAAGAACCAGCTACTCACCAAGTAGCTGAAACACAAGAACCAGCTACTCATCAAGTAGCTGAAACACAAGAACCAACTACTCATTCAGTAGCTGAAACACAAGAACCAACTACTCATTCAGTAGCTGAAACACAAGAACCAGTTGCTGATATTATTACCGAGATACAGGAATCAGATGCCCAGGGTGCTGCAACATTACTTTCTCTACATCAAGAAGCTGAAATACAAGAATCAACTACCGATCCTGTAGCTGCTCCAAAAGAACCACCTAGTGCGGCTGTGACTGTTACACAAGAACCAATCACCTCTCTTCTAGAACCAACAATGGCCTCTGTCTTACAAGAAAATGAGTTCCTAAGGTTTGAACTGGAAGCCTACAAGCAAGAGCTAGTCATGTTAAAGGAAGCCTACGAGAAGGAACTTAAATTGTACACCCTAGCTTGCATAGCGACAGAGGAAAATACAACAGAGAAGCTGTGTAGAGAGTATATGTGCAGTCAATGTGGGGACATCTATTATCAAGTAGGCTACAAAGTAATTCAAATTCCAATGCTAGGAGCTTCCCCTGCACCTACGAATTTTGCAGTCAAAGAAGAAAACCCTGATGTTACACAAGAACCAACAGGACCTTCCAAAATTAAGACTGAACCCTAGCCTACAACAATTGTTAAAACTGAAGCCCTTGCTTTTGTTAATAAAGTTGTACAAACATTGCCTATTGATGAATCTGCCCCTCCTAGCAAGATCAATACCCACACCTTTGTGGAACAAGCCACTCAGACCCTACCTCAGCCTACCACTTGCAATGCTGAAACATAAACTCAACCATGGGATGAGCAAGCAATAATGGACAAATGGAAAAAAGAGTATGTTGTTACACAAGACAAAATCCTGCAGGCCACAGACTACTCTGTCTAAACCATATCTATTCAAACTAGGAAGCTTTGGAGCAAACACGCCAGGAATTCTATGCCCATAAGAAACAGAATAAAGAGTTAAAAGGCAAATTGCTCCTGATGTTTGACTTGGCACAAAAGTTGTTGGATGCAAGGAAACCATCCTGCAATTATTCTCTGTTCCTCATGGAGCGACTTACATTTTTTTAGATTAACGTAATCAAAGAAGGCAGACCCCATGCAGTGTTAAATCCAACAGATTTTGTCAGAACCTTTGCAGAAGCCTCTACTATGGATCAACACCTCCTCTGTGAGGTATATCTTCATCATGAGGCCATCCTTGAGAACCGACAGCTTAACCTTAACCCTCTTGTCGGTGATATCTAGATTCGGGCACTCACCTCCTTCCTTAACAATCAGATTATATGGAAGAATGAATTCCTAGTTGCTAAGCATAATGAAGATAAACGCCTTCTCTGGATATGGCCGGAACCACAAAATGTTGCCACCTTTGTTACAGAGTGTTACCAGTTTTTGAAGAAACCAGGGATGACTCAACACATTCGACAATTACAGACAACAGTGCTTCAGGATTGTCAACAGTTCATTAAATCCACAGAGATTGCTTCCCTACAAGCAAATAACATGTTTTGGCAACAATCTAATGGGAAAAGACAGGAACACCATCCCTTTAGCCCCACTAATCTTGAGACAACAATCTCCAGGATACCTAGCTACATCAAGTGTGTTCAACAATGTGTTGAAAGCTGGATAGGTTATCAGTTTCATTTTCCTATCCTGTGGATACCAGCAAAGAAATATCAAGTTCATTATAAGTTTCTCAAGAAGGCCGAAACAACAGCTTGGAAAAGGCTACAACTCGTTCAAGGATTCAGAGCTCCAACAGACAACACTTTCCACAGCTATTGCTTAAGTAACTTGCACGCTCAGAGTCGGTATCCAGATTCTAATTCAGATTGAAGTTTTCTGAGGACATGCAACCTTTTAAGTTGGGCGGGATGTTAGGACCCTATAATGTACCTTTTTGTTCACACTTTTTGCTACCATTACATCCTTTTTCCACTCACATTTAAACTTATATTATTACCTTACCCTATCTTTCCAAAGGTATATAACGTCTCTTCTCTTTACTATATGTTTAATTTGTTTTGCATATAATTTTACATTACTCTCATACTTAACCATCGATCAAAAACATATAAGTGTTGAAACAGTTCACTGTAAATTATCATTGTTGTTTGAAGGCCCGCTGCTGAAACAGTCAATACGCAAACCCAGTGGCTGAAATAGTCCGTGGTCTACGATGCTGAAACAACAATTCACACAAAGAAGAAGTGTTACACTCTCCGTGGTCCACGATGCTGAAACAACAATTCACACAAAGAAGAAGATGTTACACTCTCCGTGGTCCACGATGTTGAAACAACAATTCACACAAAGAAGAAGCTGTTACACTCTCCGTGGTCTACGATGCTGAAACGACAACTCACACAAAGAAGAAGTTGTTACATTGACCACAACAGCCGCACCTTGAGCCAAAATTAACCATCACTGCTGCTTGAGACCACATTGCTGAAACAGTCAGAACGCAAATCCCGTTGCTGAAACAGCCCGCGATTTGCGATGCTAAAATAGTAGACAACAGTAGTAACAAGAAGATAAATAAAGAAGTTGTTACACCAGCCGTAACAGCTACACCCAACTATTGTAATAACATTCTGTTACGGGAGACCAGGATATCCTATTCCAGTATAGAGATCAGATCTGACTAAGAATAGGACTCATATGTGCACATGTAATTTGATGATCAATTGTATCGAGATGATTCTCCTCTTTAAATAAGAGGAAATCATCATTAGAAGAGGACTTTTTGCTAAGAAAAGAATTACAGAGAAGGACATTTTTACTTCAGACATTGTAACATGATACAGTTGACAGATGAATAAAAGATTGTTCTGAGCATTTCTTTCTAGTTCCTTTCGTTTCAGGGGAATCTTGTGAGAAGGGAGGGCCCACCTTCTTCACAAGATTCACCCATTAACTTTGTAGTGTGTTAGTGTTATTTCTGTTCATGCCTTGATTAAATTCTGTTTTGCTGAAACACTACTTTACTGAACTCTGTTTTGCTGAAACACTACTTTACTAAACTCTGTCTTGCTGAAACTCTGTTTTACTGAGTGTTACATTGTTTTCATATGATTCATGCTTGGGTAACTGTTAATCATTCTAGTTAGCAATCCTGTTTGGTGAATTTATGAAAGCGTGATAATCAGAGACAGGTGCTAAAGATTTATGCTTGGGGAATAGGGTCCTGTTCTCTGTTAAGTGATAGTTAGCCTTCAGTGTGTGTCAATCATTTCAGTTAGTAATGAGTTCATGAAAGTGTGATGATCGGAAATAGGTGTTGAAGATTCCTGCTTGGGGAATAGGTTCATGTTCTCTGTTACAGAATAGTAGGTCTTTCCTTTTACAGTGTCTTGAAGGATTTCTTTCCTAGGTTATTATTTTTTTAATGTAGTCCATGATTCTTTGGATAATTATTTCTTTAAACTTTGAACTCTGCAACAGGTAGATTACTTTCCTGTAATTCAAAGCAGAACTTCAGTTTGTTCAAGGCAAGGTGTGATTAGTGTATTCTTACTACAACTCTAGGTTGCTTTTGAGATTGAGCATATATAGTGTGTGATTACCTTTGAAATAAACATACTTCCCTGGGTTGACAATTTATGTAGCACTTGATTGTTTAGTTAAATAAGCAATTATAGTGACCAACACAAACATTGTTCTATAGGGATATGTTGATTCAAATATGGTAGGTGATATAGATGGCAGGAGGAGCACCATAGGGGTATGTTTTTACTGTGGGTGGAACAATATTAAGTTGGATTTTGAAACTACAAAATGTTATTTCACTTTCAACAACAGAAGCAGAGTATGTTGCAACTACAGAGGTTAGTAAAGAGTTGATTTGGTTATAGAGTTTTATGGAGGAATTGGGAAAGGAGAAGGATTATAACATGTTGTATAGTGACATACATGGTGCCATTCATCTTTCAAATAAATCATCATTCCTTTCTAATACTAAACATATATAGTTTAGGTACCACTTCATACGATCAGTTTTAGAAGATGGATAGTTGAAGCTGGGAAAGATACACACTAGCCAAAATCCTGAAGACATGTTAACAAAGACAATAACCAAGGAGAAACTGAGTTCCTTATTAGTTTAAATTTTCCTTCAAGCATGAGGTGAAGATGAGAAACTTGCCAGGTCCAAATTTGGAGCATAGTATAGTAGGTGTGGTAGTGATGGAGTTGTTTCAATTAGTCTCCAAATGGGAAATTATTGATCATGGATCTTGATTATCTTCATGATTCAAAGGTCTTATTTTAGCTACGTTTGGATATCAGTTCTTGAAAAGGGGTGTGGGGGGGATTTCTCGCCCACTTATGTCACTAGGGGGTCTAGGGAGTGAAAACAAATATTGGAGCCCCCCTGGTGGGGGTTCGGGGGTAGTGCCCCTGAAGAGATTGTTTTTGGGAAAATGCCTTGTAAAATATTGTGATTTCATAGTCAACCTAGACTATTCATCATTAGGTTGTAGATATGATGGTAGAGGTTATGTTGGTGTATTTGTTTTCCCTATAAGTAAACCCCATTTTTTTAAAGGGGTCATTGTATTATGGTCAATGATGGGGTTACCATCGGTGGTTTACAGGCCCATGGTATTGGGTAACCCATTCTATTTCCCCATATGATCATATGTGATGAAGCCTATTTAAAGGTTGTGACTATTAGTGAAAGTATTGTGTTTAAGAGAGGATATTGTGAGAGAGTGAAGAGGAGGTTGTAGTGGATGTGTTGGATGTATTATCCTCATTTTCTTGGATGGAATAAAGGAAGGATTGATTGTTTCTCCATAGACGTAGCCCATATCAGGTTAACCACGTATATCGATGTCTCTCTTATATTGTGTTTTTCTATGTTTTATTTCTGCACTCATTTTGATTTGTTTTATTTTTATTTCTCCATTCCTAACAATATTTTAGATGGATTGTGATGTAAATGGTGAAACTATTGGTGTAGTGTTTAGTTAAGAAGGAAGATTATTTGTGTACTTTAGTGAAAATTTGAATGAAGTATGAAATAAGTACCCAACATATGATACATAGTTCTATGTGATTCTATAAGCATTGCATATGTGATTTTTGTGACTTTGGATACCCAATGATGAATAGATAGTTGTTAGAATTCCTAGCTAGTTGTTAGAATTGAGAATAGATAGAATAGGATGAATAAACAACAATGATATAAAACAAATATAATCCCCAAGGATTCATATTAACTAACAAAGCATTCAAACAATGGGTTTTAATGATTCAAACAACATTTTGTAGGGGAAAGAGAAAAAACCTCATGCTAGAGAGATCCCATTAGAGGAATTAAGGATGAACATATAGTAATTCCCCTTATCTGTTGGAACTTTGGAGGGGGAAGAAAGGTCACATGAGGGTAAATAAATACAAGAATAAGTGAGTGAAAACAATGATCTTTTCAATCTTTGGCTATATTACACTAGCACAACCTTACATTCAAACTTGTTTTCTAATGCATGGCAATTGCTTGTATTTATAGGTCTGTTGTTGGCATAGGGGCAGACCCATGGTTTAATGCTTCAACAACACACCAAAAAAACCCTAACTACCGGCCCTTTCAACAACACCTGCGAAGCAGATGAAGTCTCACCCAAGGTAGAGGTAGGGGTGGTTGCAGGACTCAAATGTCTGCAACCTAGCTGGGACACAGATCTTTGATTACACCACTCTAACAAAGAATTTAGAAATTAACATTCATTAGTATTTAACCCTTATCCACATCACAGATCCAAACCCTAATCACAGAACAACACAGTATTCAACCAGATCTAACACATCTAAGCACTTAGCAAATGGAAAAAGATCAGATCTAACATTTATTGACATCACTTAAGCACTAAGCTATCCTACTATATTCATCTAAACATTCATTACTACACTTAAGCTTAAATTATATACACAAGACAATAACCAAAATGCACAAAGAAACCATAACACATGATATACGTGGTTCACCCCCAGTGTGGGGCTACATCCACCAATTCTTCTCTTATTTATTATCTTTTGTCAAGCTTCTTCTAGGCACAGAGCATCAAAACCTTACTCCGTAGAGGACAGGAGATCTGTGCGCACCTTGCCATATCCTCCTTCCCCGAGTTAGATCACAGCACAAAGCCTCCTTACACAGTCTGTGCACAAAGCACTACATATGACCCACACTTATCTTTACAGCCTCAACATATACTAAGCACAGAGCCTCTTACAATTACTTGCACTTAGCACAATACTTAGCACCTAGCATCACACCCCTTACTTACATTTCCTAGATTTCTATTTATACAATAAAAAAGGGCCTAAACATGGGTAAACCCATGGAATGACATCCCCATACCCGTTACATAAACCCTAATCCCAAATATGCCCTAAAAAGGGGTCGATATCCCACGATCTCTGCTTCGAATTGCACTCCACCTTCGACCAGCCTGTCGAAGTCCCAAAATAGGTCAAACATGACCAAGGATGTCCAAAAATTGGTCAAGGTCCAACAAGCCCCAAACACTCACCTGTGAATCGTCCCGAGTCATTCTGCTCTAGGTAACTCTGCCTCAAACACCTCGCGCTTGTCTCGAGTTGCTTCGACCTGCTGCTTCGCCAAGGCCTCATGCTCGGAGAACTCTTGAATAATTGCCTCGTTCATAGGTCCCTCTAAGCGCTTCTCTACCGAAGTGACTACTTGTTCCATCTCTGCTCCTCGACCTTCAATCTCCTCAAAAAGTAGGCAAGCTACATCCTGGAATGGCTGGAGCTTCTGAGTCACTTCCATGACTTTGCTCTGTAGGGCATGGACCTGCTGTTGAGCCATGCACTGTTCTTCGGATATTTTCATTCACTCAACCACTGACAAGTGATTCAACTATGCTTGTACTGTTGCTTCTTGTTGCTTTTCTTCCTGGAGCTGGGACTCTAGTGTCTTTAGTGCAGGGTCCTTGGTAAGGTGCTCATAATTCTGCGCACTGCGACTGCTATAAGGAAACCCCATTTTTTTAATGGGGTCATTGTATTATGGTCAATGATGGGGTTACCATTGGTGGTTTACAAGCCCATGGTATTGGGTAACCCATTCTATTTCTCCGTATGATCATATGTGATAAAGCCTATTTAAAGGTTGTGACTATGAGTGAAAGTATTGTGTCTAAGAGAGGATATTCTGAGAGAGTGAAGAGGAGGTTGCAGTGGATGTGTTGGATGTATTATCCTCATTTTCTTGGATGGAATAAAGGAAGGATTGATTGTTTCTCCATAGATGTAGCCCATATCAGGTTCACCACGTATATCGATGTCTCTCTTGTATTGTGTTTTTCTATGTTTTATTTCTTCACTCATTTTGATTTGTTTTATTTTTATTGCTCCATTCCTAACAATATTTTAGATGGATTATGATGTAAATGGTGAAACTATTGGTGTAGTGTTTAGTTAAGAAGGAAGATTATTTGTGTACTTTAGTGAAAATTTGAATAAAGTATGAAATAAGTACCCAACATATGATACATAGTTCTATGTGATTCTATAAGCATTGCATATGTGATTTTTGTGAATTTGGATACCCAATGATGAATAGATAGTTGTTAGAATTCCTAGCTAGTTGTTAGAATTGAGAATAGATAGACTAGGATGAGTAAACAACAAGGATAGAAAAAAAATATAATCCCCAAGGATTCATATTAACTAACAAAGCATTCAAACAATGGGTTTTAATGATTCAAACAACACTTTGTAGGGGAAAGAGAAAAAACCTCATGCTAGAGAGATCCCATTAGAGGAATTAAGGATGAACATGTAGTAATTCCCCTTATCTGTTGGAACTTTGGAGGGGGAAGAAAGGTCACATGAGGGTAAATAAATACAAGAATAAGTGAGTGAAAACAATGATCTTTTCAATCTTTGACTATATTACACTAGCACAATCTTACATTCAAACTTGTTTTCTAGCGCATGGCAATTGCTTGTATTTATAGGTCTGTTGTTGGCATAGGGGCAGACCCATGGTTCAATGCTTCAACAACACACCAAAAAATCCCTAACTACCAGCCCTTTCGGCAACACCTGCGAAGCAGATGAAGTCTCACCCAAGGTAGAGGTAGGGGTGGCTGCAGGACTCAAATGTTTGCAACCTAGCTGGGACACAAATCTTTGATTACACCACTCTAACAAAGAACTTAGAAATTNAATTAGCATTCATTAGTGTTTAACCCTTATCCACATCACAGATCCAAACCCTAATTACAGAACAACCCAGTATTCAACCAAATCTAATACATCTAAGCACTTAGCACATGGAAAAAGATCAAATCTAACATTTATTCACATCACTTAAGCACTAATCTATCCTACTACATTCATCTTAACATTCATTACTACACTTAAGCTTAAATTATATACACAAGACAATAACCAAAATGCACAAAGAAACCATAACACATGATATACGTGGTTCACCCCCAGTGTGGGGCTACATCCACCAATTCTTCTCTTATTTATTATCTTTTGTCAAGCTTCTTCCAAGCACAGAGCATCAAAACCTTACTTTGTAGAGGACAGGAGATCTGCACACACCTTGCCATATCCTCCTTCCCCCAGTTAGATCACAACACAAAGCCTCCTTACACAGTTTGTGCACAAAGCACTACATATAACCCACACTTATCTTTACATCCTCAACATATACTAAGCACAGAGCCTCTTACAATTATTTGCACTTATCACAATACTTAGCACCTAGCATCACACCCCTTACTTACATCGCCTAGATTTTTATTTATACAATAAAAAGGGGCCTAAACATGGTTAAAACCATGGGATGAAATCCCCATACCCGTTACATAAACCCTAATCCCAAATATGCCCTAAAAAGGGGTTGAGATCCCACGATCTTCACTTCAACTTGTGCTCCACCTTCGACCAGCCTGTCGAAGTCCCAAAATAGGTCAAACATGACCAAGGATGTCCAAAAATTGGTCAAGGGCCAACAAGCCCCCAACACTCACCTATGACTCGTCCCGAGTCACTCTTCTCTAAGTAACTCTACCTCAAATGCCTCGAGCTTGGCTTGAGTTGCTTCGACTTGCTACTTCACCAAGGCCTCATGCTCAAAGAACTCTTGAATAACTACCTCATTCATAGGTCCCTCTAAGCGCTTCTCTACCGAAGTGACTACTTGTTCCATCTCTGCTCCTTGAACTTCAATCTCCTCAAAAAGTAGGCAAGCTGCATCCTAGAATGGCTGGAGCTTCTGAGTCACTTCCATGACTTTTCTCTGTAGGGAATGGACTTGTTGTTGAGCCATGCACTGTTCTTGGAATATTTTCATTCACTCGACTGCTGACAAGGGCTTCAACTACGCTTGTACTATTGCTTCTTGTTGCTTTTCTTCCTGGAGTTGTGACTCTAGTGTCTTTAGTTCAGGGTCCTTGGTAAGGTGCTCATAATTCTGTGCACTGCGACTGCTAAGTTGTTTACATTCCAAGGCTAATGCCTTGATTCTCTAGACTGCGCTTCGAGTGGTTTCTTCTCATTGGTCTCGCACTTCCTGTGGAGTGCTTGGTACTGCTTGTAACTCCAATTTTGCTACTCTCTATTGAAGTTGTTGGCTGACCACAACAAGCTTTGCTACTTGAATCTCCACTGGGTCTTCTTCTATCTGTTCTAAACCTATCATAGACAAAGTTCTCTACTGACTACTTCTTTGACTCCAACCTACTCCATGAGAAGTTGTTCTTTATCTTTCTGGATCTGTGCTTTATCCTCTTCAAACTTGATTTGGAGGTTTTCCTTCTCTTGTTGTGCAACTCAACGTTGTTCTATAACTTCCTCTTATGCTAGCTTCAGGGCCACTGTGGCCTGTTCTTTTTCTTCCTGCACATGACGAAGTTGAGATTCGGTTGCATCAACTATTCTGTGAAGTTGGGAAGGCTCATCTCTCAACTCAGTTTCTTCTAATGGCGGGGGTGTAGTGGACACTTCGCGGTTGGAGTGAAGGGCTTGTTGTACTCCTCTCAGTTCCTCTTCAATTCTTTCATACATGGCTTCTTGTTTGGCTTCATTTTTCTGCAAAATATCTTCCAAGGCATCTGATACAGCTGTGATAATGAAGTCGAAGTCATTGACCGTAAGCACAGTCTGTAGCTTCGCCTTACCGGCTTTGGACTTCTTCCGCGATGTAGGTTTCGTGGGGAAACCTTTCTTTTTTTAGATGTCTCTGTGTCATTAGGGGGATTCTGCCACGGTGTTACTTCACCTTGCTTCTATTTATCTTCTTCCCCATTGTGCTCTTCTTTGTCTACTTCGTCACCACCTCCTGTGCTAGGTTAATCTGATGCAGTTTCTTATGATGTGCTGTGTATTTCCTATACGTCTTCCTTCTACTACTGGGTGCATCATACTCTTCGCGAGTAACCACCGGATTTCCAATGAGTTCGGGGTTGGACAGTTCTGCCTGGTTGACTGGTATAAGGAGCTCTGCGGGCCCTTCCTTAGTGATTTATTCCAGGTCCTCCTCTGTGAGCTTGTAGTAGGACTAAAGCTCTTCTTTACTTTCATATGCACGCGCAGTGATATAAATAAAATGCCTATCTGCGTGGAACTTCATAAGGGGCCTGAACCTGTCCAGGGTGTTCGATGTCATAAGAGGGAAAGACTCAATAGCCCTCTTCAACTGCAGGTAGTAGGTATGGAATACTGCATTCTACTACCATTGTTTCCCCATATCGCTCGAATACCAGAGCGTGGTGAACTTCACAGCTAGTGGCTCGAATGGATCAATGTCAGGGAAGGTCGCACCTTCCGACATCTCCCAAGCAGTGAATGCAATGAGGATCAACAACCAGCTAAAATGGAACTCATAGCCCCAATCTTGAGCTTCACGATAGTCTAGTTCTAACTAATTGACTAGCTAACTAGCCCAGTTCATATGTAGTCCTTCCACGCATTTTCCTACGAGGTCAACGACAAACCCTGCGACCTACGTGGGTCTGTTCTTTCATAATAGCTTACCAGCAATCAACTGGAAAGTAAGGCGTACTGTGCCATTCTGAATGGAGGCTACCTTGTAGCCTCATGTTCCCTTCTCTACATCGTCGTAGGTGTCTTTGATCTTCTATTCCAGGGCGCGATCTGTAGCCTTGCCTGGATAAAAGTCTTGCGGGTCTGGTCCCTACATGCTTAATCCAGTGATCCTATAGATCAGTGCTGGATTGACGGTAATGTGTCTGTCTAGACATAGATACCCACCCTGGAAGCATGAAAACAGGATTTTAACGCACGCGTTAACCTCCAAATTCTATCCAAAATGTGGTATCTTCATCACGTTCAAGATAGTGGACCTTGCGATGTCCATAGTCAATGGCTGGGGGATGATTTTTGAATTCTTCCCCTTGTTCTTGGTCAAATATTTGTGAGGTGCGAGCATGCCATAGCTCTTGCAGTCTCCTAGGTGATAGTCATTGATCTTCAAGGTTGGAATCCTCTCCAACTGTGGTCTGACTACTTGTATTCCCTTCGGAAGGTACGTAGTGATGATTGTGTAGTAGAAGTCCCTCGAGACACTGTCATGACTCAACACATCGGCCAGGGGTGGGATGTAGTCGAGCATGATGGATGGGATTAGCTTCGCATTTTCCAAGTCATCACGATGCTTGGTTCTTTTCTCGGTCGCAGCTCGGTATGGTCCAACTCCGCGAGCATTCGATGGGGATGCTTGCACTCCTCTCATCGATGAGGCTTAGATGCCTACAGACATCACCTTCTTGGCCATGAGGTCTATTATAATCTCTTCGACAACTTTTTCTGCTGTGCTAATTTCGTCTGACACGCACACTCGAGATCTGATATCTCAGGTCGGTGAACAATACTCAATGTAACAAAATGGATGCCGAGGTCTCAATGATCACTGCGCAAAATCAACTAGTTCTCCATGGGCTCGGATAATCACAATTGGAAAAAAGTGTTCTCGGTGCAACGCTCGACGGGATAAATAGATATTATTATAACCGACTCTTCTAGTGTGTAGGAACACTTCAATCAATGCAGTTCCATCCATTATGGCATAGTCCCAACGATCCAAGGGAGAACGTTCTAGAAATAATTGTGTTTCTAGCCATTCTGGAGCATCTCTCTAACGGTCATATTTCTTCATCGTGGAGAAGTGTCAATCTTCGCTGTACTGATATTTCGACGGAGTTCAATTTATGGAAACCTTCCTTCTGCGAAGTCTTCCCTGGAACTTCTTGCAAATTTTCTAACTTTTCTCTCTTCTTACTGAGATTTTTGGCCTTCTTTCCTATGATCTGAATCATTGTTTTCCTCTTTCCATTATCATTCTTATCTCTTCTTGGCATGATAACTTCGCACTATGGAGGGTCTTTCATAGGTTTCAAGGGTAATACTTCTTCTCTTTCTAGGTAGGTGCTCTACTCTCTTGTACAGACAAGTGTCTCCAATCTTCCTATGTCCTTTCACCTTCGACATCCATATCTTTGGTCTTAAGTATCTTCGACTGGTTCTCTTGTTCTTCCAGTAAGTGCGTTATTCTCCTAGCCATGAAATCTCTTAGTTCTTTCTTTTTCTGTTCTAGATCCTCCTCTTCTTGTTTCCTTTGTATCTGATCTTTCTCAATCCATGTTTTTCCTAGCAAGATAGAAAATGGGGCGTTGTTCTCAACAAATTTAACAATCTCAAATTCTTCTTCTATCAAAGTGCCATGAGAACTCATAGATGTCTGGGTAAGTCTTCCACATAGGGTTATCAACTTTCCTCTAAATAATCCTATTCCTCCTAATGAAGGAACCATAGCAGGCTTTCCCAAAATTTCTCAAGTTCTTTTTGTCATGATATTCACCTGTGTTTCCTCATCCAGAACACAGTCTATGTCGAAGTATCCTATTCATGTTTCTATGTATTCTTTCTCTTTTAAGACCTCTGATAAGTTGATATCTCTGTGATCGTTTAGGGTTTCTTTCATATGTATTAGTACAATCTCTGATTCTTGATGGGGTTCTATCATATCCTTAGTTTCTTGTCTTGTCTCATATTCATCTTTTCAACTTTTGCAATCATTCTAGGGAAATCCAAAACTTCATGGTCCATAGATTTACAACAAAGACAACTAGGACCTCTACCAGGGAATTCCTTAGCAAGATGTCCCGGTCTTCTGCAACTATAGCAAAGATTTAATACTCTCTTTCTTTTAAACGATCCCCAACCTTTCATATATTGCTCACTGGGATCACAGTAACTAACCTGCAAAAAAATCTTTCTAGGATCCTACATCCATTTGTTAGTCCAAACATTATTTCTATGCATAGGGATAACATACCTTTCATTATTTCTATCAGATCTATTCATATCAAATCTTCTTTCTTCTAGTTGTACCCTAGTTTTATGAATAGAACAAAATTTATCAAAAATACCTAGATTCATTCTTTCAAAACAAAAAATTTCACTTATCTTAAATTTCTCAGAGCACAAAGCTTCAAGATCTTACTTCACATCGAACTTCTCTTCTTAGCATAAAGCTTTGCAAGTCAAGTAGAATATTGCGCACTAAGTAGCAGATCTATGCACATAACTTTATTTTCTTCCATTCCTAGCAATCACAGTTTCAGGTCCCAACAACAGAACCATTTGTTGGCACAAGGGTAGACCCAGGGTTCAACACTTCAACATCGCACCAACAAAACCCTAACTACCGGCCCTTTCGGCAACACCTGCGAAGCAGATGAAGTCTCACCTG
>JASDQU010212208.1:0-18583 GCA_032191745.1 Picea mariana | reverse complement strand
TTTTCATCACCCTTATGATTGTTAATGATTTAAAGCTATCTGCTTTATTTAGAAGGATCAGTGGCCTAAATTCTTGAATAAAGAAGGTTGAAGAACTTTTCCTGGGAGAAGAAATTGTATTTTCCTTTGTAAAAACCATATTAAGGAAGGTCGTCGTAGTCTGCACTATATACAAGGTGCGATGATGCTTGATCGTCGAACCCTTATCTAAAGCTAGATTGTGATGTCATCGCAGGCTTCACAATAGCTAGGGTGCGACGATTTTTGTACATGGGAAAAATGAGCATCCTCTCGATGCTTCTAGAAGGAGAAGATTCTATGGTGAGGTGGCATCCAAACGGTTTGGATCTTACTTGATTTTATGATTTATTGGGATCATCCTAACCTCCTCACCTTATCCTCTTCAATGTATAAAAGGAGAGGAGCTCTCATGGAGAAAGTTATCTAGATTGCATTTGGATTGGAAATTTGGCTTGAGATTGTTAGCTTGGTTAGAATGTCTTTGACATTTGCTTTGTCAAGATAGATTTTCAATAGCTATCATATCCATTGTCTCAGAATCCTTGGATCAAGAAGTGTGTGGGAAGCAAGTAACTATTGGAAGGGACATTACAACATCAAAGCTTTGGTTGTAATATGTCTTCCTATTATTTAATACAGATGCACTTTTCTTTCCTATATGAATATTATTTGTCCATATTGTATGATTCCTTGATCGCATACATAGTTTCATATCAAGTAGGCTCTTTTATTCTTATCTTTGTTGGCTTGTGTTTCTTTGCATATATTTCTCCATAAGCCTCGTGATGGATCTTGGATTGCATTGGTGNTAGGCCATCTCAGATTCCTTCTTTGCCAAAACACTATTGAACAACTCTTCTTAAAAACCCCTTTTATAAAGGCCCACACACCCTTCTCCATTACTGCACGCGTGTACATGCTAGCTGCCCCAATACAGCCCACGTGTACCTACAAAAGAAAGGAAAAAGGAAAGTTGCTGATGGAACACACAGCTTTGGGTAAGTTAACTAAACCTTTTGGCCATGCATGGCCGATCATTCGACCAAATACCTAGCTCCTTCTAGCCTATAAAATAAGGGGTAGGGGTCCCATTTGAAAGGAGGAAAATCATAGTAAAGAAACTATACCCAATTGAGCATTCCCCTTGTCCCAACCTTTAGCCACCCTTGTGCAAAGGGAAGTATAGAGCAAAGCAGTTGGAGGACAGTTGAAGAGGATCCCAGGACCAGTTTCGAGGAGCAGTGCCGACCACATATTGTAAGTTTAATCTTGTGAAGATTAATACAAAAAGGAATACTTTTCCCATCCCTCCATATCATGTGTTCAAGTTGAATGTTTATCTTATGATATTGTCACAACTAACCCAACAATTAGTATATGAAATGCATGTTCGCACTTTTTGTTTGTTCATGTGTGAATGCAGGTCAGCCTTGGGAGGAGGCTTGCAATCAAAGAGCGAGTGAAAGAAAAGGAATCTACATCAAACAAAGGACTTGAGGTAGAGTTACCGAATATCATTTACACCTTTGTGTTGCATGAATGTGGGGTTTTGTGTTGGGAGAATAGGAAAGAGTAGAGGCCTTTGAAATGGTCATTTTCTGCCTGCATGATTAGACCCCTTAAATGCTAAGTCCATAGGAGGGATTCCCACCCACAACAGAATTGGCGACCATACTGGGGATCTCTAGGGTTTTGTGGGATTATTTTTTGGGTATTTTAAAAAAATTGGTTTCATTCCTTATTTTTAAATTTTCTGCAAAATTATGAGCTAACAGAGATTCTCATCTTCCATACCAGTTATCTCGATTTCTTTGCTTGGATGCATTTTTTTTTTACAGGACCCACAGAGGTACACGCGGCCTGTATAAGCCCTACATGCATGTACCCATGCCCTACCTTCACACATCCCACATGTACATGCTAGCTGATGAAGTGTTAGTCACGTGTATGATTTCAGAAGATTTCTTTTAGAGAGGCAGTCATCCGCTCCCCTATCAAAAGTGATCCTTCTCAGAGGTTTTCTGGAACTCATTCTGGGCTCTGTGTTTGTAGTTTTATAGCTTAGGTTCCACGTCAAATTGGTTTTCTTCTATGAAATTTTCCTTGAATTGTTTTCTTTTTTCTGACAAAGTATGTTTTTGAGTCTTCAAGAGATTCTAGTTCTCAAAACTAGTAGCCTCTGCCAGTTCTTGATTGCTTGTCTTTTCATTTTTTAAGAGTTTCAGAAGTACACACGACCTGCATAAGGTATGCATGCGTGTACACATGCCCTGACTTTACACATCTTGTGTGCACACACTGGCTGTTGAACTATCAGCAGTGTGCCTATGGAGAAAAACTTTTGTGTAAAGAGAGGCAGTCATCCTTTTCTTTTTCAAGAGTTTATACCTCTCAACTTTTCTGGTCTCTTTCATAGTGGTCAGTAACTTAGGTTTGATCACAACAACAACTTTCTTTTTCATTCAAAAGTTTTCCTCAAAATTTTCCTTTTATAGGGTTTTTAGACAAGTGTGAGAGTCCATTTTAATTTGCTTGTGTGATATTTTTTAAAAGTGACTCTTTGCGATCTGTGCTCAGGCCATAAGTTTTCTTGGTCTTTACTTGTCCATATTTTTCCTTTTTTCTTTCTGAGCATTCAAATAAAAAAAAAAGAAGTCTTTTCTTTCTTTGTTTGGTTAAATAGTTGTTGGTGTGCATTAGTAACCAGGAAAATTCTTTGATTTCATAAGTTTTTGATAGTTACTTAGATGATAAGTAGCTCGTAGTTGAGTGAAATTCTGTTTTGAGTTTGTTGTTTAAAGATCTTAGGAAATTTTATTTTGAAAAGTTGGTTAGAGAATTTAAAAGAACAAATATGTTTGTCAAGAAGAAGTTATTTTGTTTCCATCTTTCTGTTTATATTTCTTTTCGTCTCTCAAAAAATCACTAGTTTCACTTGCATAACCTTTGACTTAAGACAAGCCATAAAAATTAATGCTAAATCTAAAATTAATTAGACTTTTTATGTTTGTAGGGTCAACCAACTAGTTTAGGGTTAGGGCCTTGAATTAGGTTGGAGAGGAAACTCTTCAAGTCCATTAAATCAAACATTGGAGTCTAAGTTAGGGAGTGTCCAAGTCCAGTATCGTGAAATTTATCCAGGACCCCCCTCTAACACAGGGGATAAACACAAGGTTTCGTGCGGAAAGGTAGTGGTGATACCCCCTCCAAAGCCAGACCAATCGTAGTGGAGAACACATATAAAGTGCTTGTCTTGGGATTCCATTGATCGCATTTGGCACAGAGCTTCGTGGGTCTCAAATCCATTTGAGGTCCTCAGTTGTCTTCCGGACCACTTTATTTTGATACCCTTGACAGGTTTCGGGCTTGATACCATGCTCATTGTGGTCTACCCGACTGTCGACTGTACCCACCTGGTGACTATTCACGCGCTGGCAACCTAGTTGCTTATCTTTTTTAGTGACATATACATGCGACTGTGGGGGCATACCATGGTACCTAGGATAGACATCAGTCCACGCTTTGTAGAGTATTCCTAGAGGGTGCTTCTGTTTTTGAGTTGCACTTGCACAGGTAAGTTGGTCTAGTGTTGGTTGTTGTAACTGTTCTTCCAACTAGTTTAGTGTTTTCTTGTTTTATCTTGTAGGGTATTTTTTCTAGTGTATGTGTTTTTTGAACGAATAGAAAGACCTAGTGTGTCTTTGATATTCTCACATAGTGGAGGATCATGAGCTCTACCAGTCATGAAGGATTCTTGGCCTGCAACTGGTTACACTGGAGCCACCCTCGCCACTGCTAAGGCAAAAGCTAGATCAACAAGGGTATTTTGAAGTGACCGGGTCACAGGAAACTATGCCCGACCAACCTCCAGAGGAACCAACTATTTCAGACCTTAGATCGGAAGCTCTCGGTCCACCTAAAACTCCAACCACTGATCTTTCAGCACTCATCATCGTATATATTTATCCTTATGGGTGCCAGACAGTGTCACACGCAATAATGGAAAAAAATGTTGCCACTTATTCTGGGAATTATTCTGTTCCCACTTTGGTTGTCACCAAAGGGGGTGTTCCACCTCCTAACCCACCATCGTCGATCTAAGCCACCATGGTCTCAACTAACTCTACCTCAAGTATTTGTCTGATCCCATCTTTGGTGGTGTCCATTGCTCCTTTCACACATAGTGCGACAGGCCCTCTGTTGTCATATGGGATGCCTAGCTCAGGTACAAGTCCTATACTATCCTACTCCACTTTACAGACTTTAGGTCTGGGGTAAGGGAGCTATAGCACTCCTCTGCAAGGACCCATTGGGGGAACTTCAACTTCTTTTAATGTTTTCTCTTATAGGGGAGGTCATATACCTCCTTCATCCCCTTCGCTCGGAGGTACCCACCAACGATCTGTTGGGCCAAACACACACCATAGTTCATTTGGAGTAGCGATTCAAGGACCACCTTCTCATAATATGCCGGTAGGGACGACACCTTTTTCTTTGTTCGGTGCATTTGGTAACAATTCTTTCTCGTCAGCTACTTTCCCAATTGGGGGAAACCCTGGTTATGGCCAACCTAATATTATGCAGGGTACTATTCTTGCACAGGGAGAAAACCCAAGAACTTCTTCTGCATCAGGACCTTGGAATTCCTGGCAAGGATAAGTTCCCTCATCAGGAATGTTGATCTGGGGAAATTCTTTTCACAACCAATGGAACCCTGGGCAAGGTGCACTACCTATTCCCGTGGGATTGGCATGGGGAAAACCTTCCCAAAGTCCTATGAATGTAATGCACGCCCGACCATCTATATCCTATTTTAGGAATTCTTCGATGATGTCTCCTCAAATGCAAAATCCGTACACTATTCATGGCCATGGTTTTTAACACAACCCCAACCATCAACCCAACCTTTTCTGGCAACCTGGTGCGAATCAAACTCCAGGCCCCTTTTTCCATGGTTATCACCAACAACCCAGACTACCTTTCCTGGAAACCTTGCACTTGCCAGACTTAACAAGGTTGTTGAGTGACCCTATCTGTCATGATCCATGTTGGCCCCCTATGCTGACGAAGTTGCCTTCAGACATACCAAAGTTTGAAGCCAAGCCTAACAAAGATCCAGGAGATCATGTGACTACTTTTCACCTTTGGTGCTCATCTAATTCGTTGAAAGACGACTCCATATAGTTGTGATTGTTTCAACATACTCTCATTGGGAGTGTTGTGAAATGGTACATTGAGCTCAACCACTCAAGATACTCTTCCTTCGATGAATTGGCTATGTCTTTCTGAAACCATTTCCAATTACCTGTGAGCTACGATGCTGGCACAAAATTGTTGGCTAATTTCGAACAGACAAAGGCATACCATATCTCTGAACACATCTGAGAATGGAGACACCAGAAGAGTTTGATTAAGGTGTCAGTCCCACCAACATTCTTACTTGAGTGGTTCCTTAAGTCTTTGGTCCCACAATTATCCAAAGACGTCGTGACATTGGGAGTGTTTTCCAAAGAAGATGCAATCATGAGAGCTCAACAACTTGAGATAATTTATTCTCAGTCCAGTTTACTGTACGAGATTTTTCCATATGCACCATGATCAATACTTGATAAAACCAAACAGAGAGCTAGACCACATGCCGATGGTATTATTGGTTTAGCACAAACAAAGCCCAGTGAACAACTGATGAAACAATTACAGCAATTGTCTATCCAGCATATAGCGGCCAACCATACTACTTTTCTGGCTGCTCCCCCTACCCAAACGTTAGATGTACACAGTGTGCAGTTGACAAATCTGAAGGCCACCTAGTAGCCTGATGGAAAGAAGAAACAATGTAATAAGGGTAAGTGGGATAAGACACCCACTAATAATGTTGGCGGGGTCAACAATGAAAAAAGGAAGTTGAGGTACCCATGTAATATGTGCGCAGAAGACCACCCGACTCACCAATGCCCTCGGCTTGCAGAGGCACAAAATTTATTATCACAGTAGTAGTTGGTTGTGTTAACAAACCCTTTTCAACATGGCCAAAATATAACTCAAGCCTCTACAAGCACAGAAGGGGGTAGCCAAGGACCCCCTTTGTCTTCAAACAATCCTGCATCCGTGAATGTGTATATGATGAAATCTGATGCCTATATATCGACTAGAGCACATGATTACAGAAATCCAAGCACCTCTGAGAATGGTAAAGAAGATGAAACCCCATTTCTTCCTCTCCAGATCGAGAAGACGTTGGGAGAAACCATGACACACATCCCAAAAGGTGAATTTAAGAAAGCTTCTCACAACCCAAACACAAGGGTCACCCAGAACTACTCTATGGTGGAGGATTTGTCTCAAACCCCTTGTGTGTTGTCTTCTTTGGAAGTCCTCCAAAAATGTTCTTCCCAGAGAAAGGCTCTGTTAGCCACTTTAGGATCTGCCGAGACTTTTAATCCAGGTATGATCATGCTTGATATGACTGGATTAAAACCTTGTCTCCCTTACCACATAGCATTCCATATAGTAGTGGATTACACCATGAAAACTTTTAATCGGAACATTTTCCACATAGTAGTTGATGAGGGTGCCTCAACATGTCTAATGTCTTTGGCATGTTGGAAGGCCATTGACCAGCCCATTTTGTCTCTGTCACCTACTCTTCTTACTACTTTCGACAGTTGTTCGTTCTGACCACATGGCATTATCCCCTCTTTTCCCATGCAATTAGGAGGGAAAACCATGTGTGTCGAGGTTGAAGTAGTCGACACATCTCTCGACTACAATATTTTGTTAGAAGGGTGTTGGACCTATGCTATGCAAGGAATAGTCGCTACAGTTTTTTGGGTCTTGTTGTTTCCACATGTGGGCTGAATTGTGACCATTGATCAGTTGTATTTCTCTTATCCTGACCCTTCATTGGAGGAATTCATGGTCCCAATGATTGATAACCCTCAACCCAATGTCATCAACATAGGGGTTGGTTTGTGCCCACCTTTGATGGGAACTTTCAATTACCCACCTCCTCAAGTCGATGTTAAGTTCATATCTGACCATCATAAGGTTGAGGTGTTCCAAGTTTTGTCGTTTCGCATGAATTACGTCAAGGATCTGTGGATTATTCCTCCCCCATCAGACATGATGGAAGGGACATGGAACCATGGTATGTCCATGCCCTTTTTCGCAACAGAAGTACCGTACTCTTTAGTCCAGCAGGCTTCTGCCGACCCCGATCCAACTCCCACACAGGAGTTAGATATGATTCTAGAGACTATTTGGGCTGAAGGTTCCCTTGCTGATACAGATTCTTTAGACTTAGTCTTTCCCTCAGACGAAGCAATCATGGAAGCAATGACTAGTCTGGAAAAACCCTGGGATGATCTCCATCACAGATCTTATTTCCTCCTAGAGTTAAGTAGAATTGAGGTAGGGGAATTCACCTTGACTCTTACTGGAGATAGGTCTTTTCCTATTAATCCTTTGGCTACACATGTTGTTTATTCCTAGGGTAATATGGAAACCATCGTCAAAACTATACCTATAAACATCTCCAGAACCCCTGGCGTCATGTAGAATGTTTTTGTCGGAGTTGACTGCTCCCCCGAAGAGATTCAAATCTACACAGATTTATTTAAGAAATTTCGTGACGTTTTTTCTTGGTCTTACGAGGAAATGATAGGCATTGATCCAAAAATTCTTGAACATGAAATAATGACTTATCCTGACACTAATCCAACTCGGCAGAAGCTTCGTCCTGTTTATCCTAAGAAAGTAGCAACTATTAAGGTCGAAGTGGAGAAACTGCTTATGGCAGGTTTTATCTACCTCATCCATTTGACCCAATGGGTGTCAAACCCCATGTTGGTTAATAAAAAATAGGGTACGATTCATGTTTGTACAAAATTCTATGATTTGAACAAGGAATGTCCAAAAGATAACTTTCCCACACCATTCATTGACCAGATAGTCGATGAATGTTCAGGTTGCGAGGCCTTTTCTTTCATGGATGGTTTTTTAGGATATAATTAGATACAAATCAAACCCGAAGACTAACACAAAACTACATTCAGTTGTCCATGGGGTACATTCTTGTATCGTAAGATGTTGTTTGGTCTAAAAAATGCTGGCACTACCTTTCAGTGGGCCATGTATTTTTCTTTCCATGATCTCAAACATATCGTCGAGGCCTACTTAGATGATTTAGCATCACACTCTCGTAAGAGAGCTGATCATCCCACACACCTCTGACTTATCTTTGAGCGATGTCGCTAGTTACGGAATTTCTTGAATCCCAACAAATGTAGTTTTTGCATGACGTTGGGTCGTTTGTTAGGTTTCATAGTTTCAACAACAGGGATCATGGTCGATCCTCTCAAGGTTGAGGCAATTGTTCAGTTTCCTCCCCCATGTAAAATCCTTCAACTTGCGAGTCTACAAGGAAAAGTGAAATTTTTGAGGTGTTTCATCGCAAACTATGCCGAGATCACAAAGGGATTTATGCACTTACTGGAGAAAGAAATTCCTTTTCATTGGGAGGATTCCTCTCAAGGCTCCTTCGAAGTGTTGAATCATTCCCTCACAACTACCCTTCTACTTCGACCACCCAATTATAACAAAGATTTCTTATTATACTTGGCGGTTGCAGAGTCAACCATCGGCATGGTCTTAGTTCAGAAGGATGATTTTCTCTCAGAATATGTGATCTATTACTTGAGTTGAGGCCTGGTTGGACCAGAACTCAATTATTCTCATGTCAAAAAACTTGCATTAGCAGCAGTCCACGTCGTCCAATGGTTTTGTCATTATGTTTTGTTTTGCAAGACCACTGTCATTGTCGTTGTGAATCCATTTCAATATGTGTTGACATGATAGGTAATCGGTAGAAATATCAGTAGATGGATAGTCGTCCTCCAGGAATTTGTCTTAGATTTTGTTTTGGCAAAATCCAAAAAGTCACTGGTCTTTGCAGAACTTATCTCAGAACTTTCGGTCGAGTCAGGTGATGTTATGCCTGAAGAATTGCCTATTCAAGGAGATATGTTTTTGATAGCATCTTTGAACCCATGGTATGGATATATTCTTATCTATCTCTAGAATTTGAATTGCCCCGCCTCTGCTTCTCATGATGAACGTCACCATATACATCATGAGGACAAGAACTATCTCATCCTCAAGGAAACTCTCTATCGTCGAGGTGTAGATTGCATTCTTCGTCGATCCCTTACTCATGAAGAAGTGGAAATCGTGCTTAACGATTTCCATACTGGAGCATGTGGTGGTCATTTATCTGGGTTGGCAACAACCCAAAATATATTATGAGTTGGTTACTTCTAGCCAACACTAATCAAAGATTGTATTGCATTTGTCAAGAAGTGCCACCCGTGTCAGATCTTCTCTCAGAAGATGAGGGCACATCTTGTTCCCATGTTTCCTGTCATCACAGTTGGTCCCTTCACCAAGTGGGGGATTGATTACACTACATGCTACCCTCCTTCAGCAAGGGGGTACCATTATATCATTGTAGCCATCGACTACTTCACAAAGTGGGTCGAAGCTATGCCAACGTTTAAAGATGATGGAGAGACTACAACTCTCTTTTTGTTCAACCAGATAATCGCAAGGTTCAACGTCTTGAGAGAGATTGTCACTAACCATGGAATTCACTTTCAGAACCAAATGATGACTGAATTAACAACAAATCTTGGTTTGTGGAAAGAAAATTCGCCACCCTACTACCCCCAACCGAATGATCAGGTGGAAGCTATAAATAAATCTCTTAAGACCATCCTACAACGAATGATCAATTCATCCAAGTCAAATTGGGATTTGATGTTATACTTAGCATTATGGACTTACCAAACATTTGTTAAGACTGCAACCAGTTTCTCACCTTTTCAAATCATTTATGTGCTGGAAGCAGTCTTGCCTATAGAATTTCAGATCCCATCCCTAAAGTTGGTAGTACAGATACTGCTAGACACTTCTCCACTTGAAGAGTGGTTATTATACCTTGAGTAGCATCATGATGTGGCCCTGGCCAACGAGGCTCACAAACAAAAAGTCAAGTGTCAGTATGATCGGTCCATTCATCCTCAAATTTTCTCTGAAGGTGACCTTGTCCTAGTCTATGATGAGGATAAGGACTCCCTGGGGGCAGGAAAATTCAAACCCATGTGGTTTAGACCTTTCATTGTAAAAGAGGTTGTAAAAAAGGGCGCTTATCATCTGGTAGACTTTGAGGGAAATGCTTTGGCGAAGCCTAGAAATGGGCTCTACCTCAAGAAGTATTACTCATAGGTAGGTCACCTTGCGTAACGTTTTGTAACATATGTATAGTTCCCGTACATTTTGCATGTTTTAGTTTTTACCCCCTTTTCGGTTTTATGGACGTGTCATGTTGATGTCATATTTTTCACTATGGCAGATGTCAAGTGAATCAGAGGTGTTCATTGGGTTTGTGGATGATGCCAATCGACACACTCAGAGGCTTGATTCCACTGCTTAGGTAATCGACACACCTCAAGGCCAGTTGTTATCTTCAGGAGTTATCTGTTTAGGTGACACCACAAACAATGTTTCTGAATATAGTGCAGTTCTAGAAATGTTGTGTGACACATTGTTGCATGGTATTTCTCACCTCTAGGTATATTTAGATGCTCAATTGGTTGTGTCTCAGTTAAATGGAGTGTACCGCATTTACGATCCTACTCTACAACAAAGGTTCCTTAGGGTATGTCTCTTAGAATGCAACATTGATTATATTACATATATGCATGTTCCTAGGATATTGAATCAAATTACAGACACCCTAGCTAATCATGTGTTAGATTGGAATATTGCACACGTGTAAAGAAAAATACACACACACATATAAATACATTTGTAAATTAGATGTGTTCTATAAACCCACAAAAAGACATAAAAATCCATATATAATATCAAAATCATCAGAGTACATAGGTGGGTGCAAGTGCCTCAAAAATATGGCTAGTAACGAGTCATGGGGCTTATGCCCTCAAAAAATGTACAAGTAGTGCCCTCGGCATGTGAAAATTCCAGCCTAACTAAGTACGAGGTCTATGGGCCCTATTGTAATAATCAACGATGTTTTCCAAATGCCAAAAAATCCAGGCCCATGTTCGTGGCACCCCCACTACATGAGGCTGCATAGATGGTGGTAGATCCTCAATATCTTCCATGGGGACTATGCGAGTGAGTGAGGTAAGATTTCTCTCTACTCATCTCATAACCCTCTTAGTCTCACCAGCTGGAAGCTCTCCTATTGTTGTTGGTCCCCCGACGATGGCAGGTGCAACCCCTGGCCGAGGACGTTTCCTGTTCCTTGCGTAATCCACTGGTCGCACTAGCCCCACATCTGCACATAATAGAGACATATCTGTCAAATGCTCTGGTATAAAAAAAATGATATATATAAGAAACAACATAAAAATTACATATGTTTAACAAAAAAAAAAAAACAATGGAAACTTACCCATGTCTCCTCGCTCCTCGTCGGGAGGTACCGATATCTCAGGATCTCTCGAGAATTCAATCCTAGCATAAGGGTAATCCTCTATGACTAGGATCTGTTCTGATAACCAAGAAAAAAAGTCTTCATCAAAGGACTCATTGGTCCTTCCTCCCCCTTTTCATGGCAAAAACACCGCCCATAATCATATCGCGGGAAGAGAGGCCTAATGCCCTCGTACCACGTCTCAAGGGATGAAACTGGGCACTCTTTCAAAGAAGAAAGAGAAAAGAATCATTCCAAACCTGAAGTTCCTCTGAGTCTGCAACCGACAGTCTGTTACCTACCTCTTCATACAATCCAGTAATGTGGTGCTCTAATAAACAATTTGTGCATTTAAGCATTGAACTACATAGTTCATCTGTGCACGGGATGCCTGATGCAAAGCCGCAAACCTAGTAATCTGCCCGATGAGCAACACAATCGCCTACAATGCTAAGTCTGAGATATTGCTTATCGGCACTTGCGAGCTCATCCGATTTGTACATGCATCACAATGGAGTCCATTCAAATCTGATATATTGTGAGGCCTAGAGGGAAACGTATGGAAAAATACTGGTTCCCCTCTCCTAGAGAGGCCAGTCAGAAAGTATACATCCTTTGTCATTGGAACCAGGGACTGCCCATCTATCATAAAGGCCTCTACGACGGGATGCCAATAGTCAACCAAGGCATTAAGTAGCCTAGGTTGTTCTCGCATGAAAGTACACATAAAATTTTTTAATAGTCCACATTGCATTAACGCAGCAACAACATTAGGGTCTTCCCCAACCAATGCACTAATATCCTCATGCTCTCTTTCTCTCCAGTGCATATACATCCTACACATGGGCAAAGTTTAGGAGGGTTAACTCTTTCTTTTTTAAAACTTTATTTTTACTAAATGGAGTGTCCACACGGGTTGTTGTGATGACAGTTGCATGTACACACAGTCTTCCATAAGATAGAGTGAGAGTACATGCAGGTTGTCATAGGACAGCCTGCGTGAACGTAGGGCCAACCTTTTGAAGGTCGATGCCCCCCCCCAAAATGAAACTAAATGCATAAATAAAGAATTAGATTGCAAGATGAGGTAGTTTATACTTACTTGGTCCAAGTGGATGGTTGTTTAATCCATCGAGGCTCACGTAATCAATTCTTTTCACAAAGGGGCAGTTTTATCTTTTAGTCAATTTATGAATTAACAATAGTGATAATGAGCTGCCAGCTTCTATTTATAGAGGTCTTGGCCTCTTTTTGTCAATTTTCGGACCCCTTTTCCATTTTTTCTAAACTAAAAATCATTTAATATGGTTCAAGAGTCTTCTTTGGATGGTCACGGGAAATATTAATTTGGATATTGGATTTTTTTTTTTAATTTTTTTTTTTATTTGATATTTGGAGCGTTTTGATGGTCCTTGGGTAAAAAGTCATTTTTTCCAACTCATTGCATTTAAGTCAGGATTCCTCCTCCACTTTATGCATCTCGCTATCTTTTCCTCTTTTCCATAGGATAGATCCCACCAATTTGCGACACAGAACCATTATTGTTGCTTTAGAAGTGTCGTGATTTGGTGGTAGAGATTACCGTAACATGGATTCCTTAGGTAGATCTTGGTTGCATTATGGTGTCCATGCTGTCACTAATGACTATAGGATCAGGAGTCCCTTTTAGTTTTTCCCGATTATGAGTTTGAGCCTCACTTGCATGATTCCTTATCACTCTTGACCTCATCCTCGGGACTCCCAAAACATAATGGGTCTTCTTTTAAGCCCTTTTCATACCCTCTAAACATGAAAATATTGTCGAGCGATCTTGTGGCCTATCATGCTCATTAAACTGAATTTTTTTTTCGGTCCAAACGATCAATGGTACGAACAAAGGTATACTATAGAGGCCTTGGATCTCTAGAAGAGTATTCTCAAGTATAATTTTAACCCTTTTTCGGGCCTGAGAGACTAAATTTATGAAAAATAAACCCTCACGGAGTCCATAGTTAAGCTCTTTTCAGACTCCCTAAAATTGAAAAGATCGTCGAGTGAACTTATTCTTTCACACTCGTTATAATGGTCCAGAAGAACATTCCTGATGGAGTCCATAGTTAAGATTTTTTCAGACTCCTTAAAAATGAAAAAATTGCCGAGTGATCTTGTCTTTATCACACTCGTTAAAATGGTTTTGAATAGACGTCTTGTCGGTGTTAGTTTACCCGTTTTTCGAACCGACTAGACTACCTTCGAAAAGGGTAACCCAATGGAGTCTCCTTTTAAATTTTTTTAGACTCTCTAAATATGAAAAAATGCTGAGCTTACCTTCTCTAGGCTCGTTAAAATTACATCGAAGGACGTTACCATTGTGTTTCTTATTAATCACATTTTCATACCTGCATCTTTGGCCTAATTCTAGCTCCATGTTTCTCTCAACTAAAACATCTGAAACATTCCTTATATGCAATCCCTGTAGCACTTTGCCTCTGCATCTTGACACCTTTGGCCCCTGGAGGGATTTTTTCTGAGTGTCCTTTCTTTGAACATCAGTCTTGTCCTTGCACCTCGAACTCATATGTTTGCAACACTCATTCCTCCTTTGTAATGTAGCATTCTTTTATTATTTTTCCAAAATTATTGAAAAAGACAAAAAAAATCAAATGTACCCCAAAAAGAGGAAGGGAAAAGTATTTTCTTTGTATTGGCAGCACAATGAGTCACCCTTGGATAAAGCACATCCTTTTGTTTGTTCTTCAAGCTCTAGGATTTAATATGACCTTAGGAAGTTGTTCTCTCTACATAGAGTTGTGTCCTCCTCTGTTTGGTTATTCTTCCAAACATATGGAGAGTTTGCGTTGCCTCCTGCATCATGAATGTAATGATCCCAAGACAAATTCTTTCTTGGAATCACTAACTACTACTGATCTATTGATTTGCAGGTATTTATTAAGTTATTAAGTGCATACAAGATTCATCAACACATGAAGATCACAATATATTCAAGATGTAGAAGCACAAGAAAAGATATGACCTTTTTATTATGAGCAATGTAAGATCAATACAATAGATGGCCGATCTGGCATAAACCTCATATGGTCGTACAAGCAATAGATATGAGATGCTACAAAATGCTCCCAACAATAAAAAATAAGCATCCAAAGGCTGGATATACAATGAAGACTGAATCAAGTAGATATGAGTCATACTAATGCTCAACCTCTAAGATGGAAAGTGCCACACCCTGCTAGAATGTTGAAACCCTCAATAATTCGGACCTGCTACCAAAAGTGTCCAATCATCCTGAGAAATATGCCAAATGATAGATCGGGAAACTGTAAGGACAACCCAGATGTCCAAATTCCCAAATCCACTCTCAAATTCTGTAGATCTGAATTCCTCCACTGAATGGTGCACCCCACTGGATGACTAAAACCCTAGCTGGTTTGGCCCTGATGAAGGAGGCCTCCAAATGCTCTGAAACTCTCCAAGAATATAGATCAGGCTATGAGAATCCCGTGGGAGAAGTTTCAGACTTAGATCTCAAGAAGATCTCCCTAGATATGAGTTTTACTGAATCACAGAACGTCTCCTATGGCTTCAGGACATCCCAATCTATAGAAAAATGTAGAATGATGATAACCCTCCAGAAAATCCCTCAAACCGATGGTCCTGCCCCTGCAAACAAAACCCAACTATCGGAATGGCCCCAGACCCTCAGGATAAGCTGGATTGAACCTCCCTCTAGATGATGGTGCACCCTTGCTGGAAACACAAGAACAGTATGGCCTACTACCTTCTGAAGTGCTAGATGGAGATGGGCTCAGACTAGAATGGTGTGGAGGAGTCTTTCATCCATGAGACCAAGCTACAGAACAAAGTGAGTGGATATTTCACCACTGAGTTGCTCACAAGGGTTTGTATAGAAAAACCCCCAAACTGAATGCTCAAGAGAAATAGCAAATGCTAATTCAAAACCAGAATGCCTAATAGGTGCACCCCAACCTCTTACTTATACTTTTTCCTTCTAACTCTCTGTTGAGTTAGGTTAACTCCCAGGGTTCATCTTCTATTCTTTTGTTGAGTTATATTTTACCCTTAATCCCTTTTCCTTTTCTTAAGTCAACTTAAAAATATAACTTTATCCTCCTTGACTTCCCCTTTCAGTGTAAGACTATGACCTAGTGGGGGTTCCCAGGCCACTGAGTCTCCACATCACCTCTCTAAGAGGTGGGGAAAATTACAATGAAATTATGTCAATGCCATGCTTCTTGAGTCTCATGATTTGTCGTGTTATTGTCCAAGGGAATTTTTTACCAAGTCTAAGTTGGTCCCTTTGTAGTTTATCTCTTTCCCTCATGCTCAACCATCTAGAAAGTCCAATCAAGTCTTTGTTCAAAATCAATAAAGCCTTCATTCTGATCATCAAAATTCTCTAGTCCATGATCAACGAGCCATCAAAGACCTCTGGGTAGTGAAGCCGTACACTCATGTTACACTCCTACTCGAGTTTTGAATATTTTTAATTTGTTTCTTGAGCTCTGAAGACCTCATCTCCAGCCATCAGGCCTTATCAGCTTCTAGAAGATGGATACTATACATGTATATCTTTTTTGATTTCGAGATGTAGCTCCATTGTGTATTTCTCGTGGCTACACTTTATATAGTTATATGACATGGATCTATAGTTTATTTGATTGGTATCCATGACTTTATTTCATCCCAAGCATGGGTATGCCTGCCTCGGTGAGGCAATTATTATTTTGCAGATGGCACCTCCCGATTTCTGGTCCCTAGGCTCACTTATTTGGAACGTTGGTGAAGATTGATAATGTATTTCAGCCATCAGATGCTCTGATGACCTCACACATTAGGTGGCATCTGTTTTAACCCTAATTTGCACCATATATGATTACCTGGCATTAGGCCATCTCAGATTCCTTCATTGCCAAAACACTATTGAACAACTCTTCTTAAAAACCCCCTTTATAAAGGTCCATGCGCCCTGTTCCATTACTGCACGTGTGTACACACTAGTTGCCCCAATACAGCCCACATGTACCTACAAAATCATGGAAAAAGGAAAGTTGCTGACAAAACACACAACTTTGGGTAAGTTAACTAAAACTTTCAGCCATGCATGGCCAGTCATTTGACGAAATACCTAGCTCCTTCTAGCCTATAAAAAAGGGGTAGGGTTCCCATTTGAAAGGAGGAAAATCATAGTAAATAAAATATATCCAATTGAGCATTCCCCTTGTCCCAACCTTTATCCATCCTTATGCAAAGAGAAGTATAGAGAAACGAAGTTGGAGGGCAGTTGAAGAGGAGCTCAGGACCAGTTTCAAGGAGCAGTGACGACCACTGATCATGGGATCAAACTTTGCTCAAAAATTCAAAGTGCTTAGAATCTCCTCAAAATATACGAGAGCGTAGGCCTCATCGTTTCAAACCCAACGCAACTCGTTTCATCTCAAATGGACGTCAGGAACGAAAGATATCACAATCTATTCGGAATGGCAAACAGACAAAAAAAAGGACACTGACTGTACAGTCCGTACAGTCCATACAGGCTGACGTGGCAGAGTCCGTACACTGACATGGCAGAGGTGATGTGGAAGATTCTAATTGGCAGGTGTGGTCGAATCGGAATGCAACACGTGGAATATTTTTGATCAAAGGTAAGGTGCCACGTGGCCCAGTCATGGGCTGCCATGTGGCACCCCGGTATTGGTTGTTGGTTGTTGTTAAAATTGTATGGAGTCCGTGGGGGTCGAACCCCGGACCTCCCCTATGGCTATACGCTTTGGTAGAGTGTGGGATACCACTAGCCCACATGATATTGCTTATTATGTATGTGGGATTTTATTTATTTGAATTTATTTTGTGTAATATTTGGCGGGGGGTCGGGCCGGAGCTTAGCCCTGACCCGCGGTCATATTGTTTATTACATGTAACCATGTATATATCCTGTGGGAGTTGTGTTTTGAATGGAGCCTGTGGTCGCATACCATATGTGCCATATGACCATTTTCTACACGGGAATGCACGTGGATTTTTGGTTTAAATGGTTACAACGACCCACCATTTGTCACTGCTCCATTCATTTGGAAAACAGAGCCTTCTTTTGCACTAGCCCGAGGTCGGACGGTGACCATATGCCCGGGTGGTAGGTGGTTAGGGGCTAGCGCACCCATAACCATCCTACAGTTGACACCGTTGGCGCAGTTGCACTTGGTGCTGGGTTTTCACGCTTTAAATTGCGTGTGTGCTAGGTTCATGAAAGAAGGGTGCGTTTTGTAGATGCAGAGTCAGCAAGCTTGAAGGAGGGACTTCCAAGAAGCATAACTTCTTCGTTTTTTGGCCGATTGAGGTGTCGAAAAATCCTAGCTAGGCGTTTTTGGACGCTTTGAAGCCATTGGAGAAGTTTGTTGGTCAGTTTGAGCATTGTAAGGCATGTTTTTGAGCACTTTGAGCAATTAATAATAATGATCCATTGGAAGCTGGACCAAGAGATGTAGCCCAAGAGAGGGGTGAACTCCTTTATCAATTGTTGTGTTTATGTGCTTATGTTCATTGATTATGCTGTTGTTTATTTGTATATTGCATGATTAATCCTTTAGTTAATGTGTTGCAAAGTTGATCCATTTGCTTTTAACACATAAAATTTACTTGCAAATATTTCCAAGTTTACAAGTCTTCTTCATTTTTAGATCAAGTTGGTATCAGAGCACTGGTTTTTGAAGACTTGATTATTTTGCAAGTGTTTTTTGTCTGATGCTCACAAGGTTGAAACTCACAAGAGGAGAAGGTAAACTTGTGGAGCCAAGTTCTCATCCTTTAAGGAGGAAGCATATACAATCACAACAAGTTTCAAGGAGGCATTCACCAAGTATGGCTCATGAAGAAAGTCATGAATGTGTTCTTGTAGAAGATGAAGATCTCAGAAAGGTTGTCATGGAGTTGAGAGAGATGATGAAGATCTTGATGGAAAGGAACATATTGTTGCAAGGTGAAGGCTCCAACCCTTCAAAGCATAAGGGAAGTAGTGGTGACAAAACTCCAAATGGAAATGGAGGGAATGGT
>JASDQU010212207.1:0-16336 GCA_032191745.1 Picea mariana | reverse complement strand
GTTTGCAGCCATTTTTGACCAGAGAAGATTATGAGAAATATTTAAATACCCCACAACCGTCTAATGAGGATGAAGAAGGTGATCACACTGACCTCTGCATATCTCAACCAGAAACAGAAATGATAGCGGCTAAGTTTCAACCCAAATACAATCTAAGATCCAAAAATAAGCCCACCTCAACTGACCAACCTAAGAGAATCCTTCAAAGGGGTCAAGCTCATGAACCTCCTTTGGAAGAGACACTGTTACCCAGCAATAAAATCAAGGTAGCTAAAACTCAGGAGTCCGAGGTGAAAAAAGTTGAAACCTAAAGAAAGGAAACTGGACAAGTAGATAAAGTTACATCTTCAACTAAGATTACAAGTGATAAAGCAATCCAGACAAATAAGTCGGAAAGAAAAAGATCGGAAGTCTTAACCAAAGAAACGAACAAGGTAAATACATCTTTCAATTTTGAAAATGAATTAAATAAAATTAAGATACCAATTCCTTTGGTAGAATTAGCAAAAAACCCCACTTATCGGAAGCAAATTGCCAAAGTGATGGGTGTCTATGAGTCAGAAAGTCACTCTGATGTTATCAACCTGGAAGATGACAGACCTAACATCACCTTTGGTCCTCATTTTGAGGGATCCAAAGACAACGTCGCTCCTTTCTATATCACCCTGAATATACTTGATCAGTTACTGCATAACTGTATGTTAGACTCCGGGGCTTCACATAATGTTATGCCCAAAACTATAATGGAGAGGCTGGGTCTCCAGATCACTAGACCCTATGGAAATCTATACTCTTTCGATTCGAGAAAGGTTAAATGTATGGGGATGATAAAAGATCTGGTAGTTACCCTGGGTCAGGTCCCGGTCAAGATTATCCTGATGGATGTGGTTATTGCAGATATTCCCCCCAAATATGGTATGATGTTATCTAGATCATGGGGAGCCAAGTTGGGGGGTTCTCTACAATTGGACATGTCATATGCCACAATCCCTATTTTCGGTGGTCAGTTTACCCATTTGTACAGAGAAACAAGATTAGTGTATACTGTCAGTGATCCTCAGAACCCAAATAACTTTACCATTTACGTTGCAGACCAAGATCTGGGGAATTGAATATTGTCATTTGATGATGGTTTAGATGGGTGTCCAGAAGAACTTGATATGAAGCAGGAAGAACTTATCCCCTTGACGGAAGAGCTGTGCAATAATGGTATTTGGAAAATGTACTTCGATGGCGCTTCATCTTCTGAAGGAGCTGGTGCTGGGGTACTTTTGGTAGCACCTGAAGGTAAGTTTATTGTTCCTTTTTCATATCATTTGCAGTGGGACATAGATTACACCAATAACATATGTGAATATGAAGCATTAATCTTAGGTTTAGAGGCTGCAAAGAAGTTAAATATAAAGAACTTGGAGGTTTACGGTGATGCTGAATTGATAGTGAGGCAAGTAAACAGACAATACCTAGCCAAGCATCCCAGACTAAGAACATACAGAAATTGTGCTTGGGATTTGATGGAGAATTTTTTCTCATCTGTAAAAGTCTATTTCATTCCTCGCGCAGAAAATCTACATGCTGACACTTTGGCCAAGGCAGCTTCAACCTTTTCTCCTCCCATGACCGTCAAACTAAAATATCACATTGAAATCAGATATAAACCCTCTATACCAGACAATGTCCGACACTAGCAGGTCTTTGAAGATGATGAACAAATTCATAAATTTCTTATGGCAATAGGTGAGTTCTCTGAAACTCATCTAGACCAAGAAAATCAAAACGACCCGATGTGGATTATGCAAGAGGGTGAAGATCCTGAAACCTTTCGAGAAAAAATAGCGGATCATCGAATGTTGGTCCTTAAAAACAACCAAATTCCGAAAGGCTTAATTCCTTTAGAGAGACTTTTCGATCAGAATGACATACCTGTGAAATCCACTTTGCAGCCCCAACCAGAAGAAATGGAGGACTGCGACATAGGAACTGAAAAAGAAGCCAGGATAGTAAAAATATCTAAATTCCTTCCTCCCAAGGTAAAAGACCAGCACAGAGACCTACTCAGACAGTATAAAGATGTTTTCACCTGGTCCTATGATGAACTTCGAATGTATGATACTTCCATAATTGAGAACAAGATACCTTTGAAGCCCGGGGTCAAGCCTTTTAGGCAAAAGCTCAGGCAATTTAACCCCATTTTGTTGCCCATCATTGAAAAGGATGTTAAGAATCTTTTAGATGAAAAAATAATTGTACCTCTAAGGTACTCAGACTGGGTGGCAAATTTGGTCCCTGTCAAAAAAAAGAACGGAGAAATCAGACTGTGTGTGGATTTTCGGAACTTGAACAGGTCCTCTCTTAAGGATAATTATCCGCTTCCCAAAATGGATCACGTCCTAGAAAGGGTAGTTTGAGAAAATCGAATGTCTATGATAGATGGGTTTTCTGGGTACAACCAAATCACCATGAATGAGTAAGACAGAGAAAAAACTGCTTTCACCACACCATGGGGTACATTCATGTATGAAAAAATGTCGTTTGGTTTGATGAATGCAGGGGCTACATTCCAGCGCGCTATGGACATCACTTTCGTAGGAGAGAGAGACAAGTTCGTAGTCATCTACCTTGACGATTTGACAGTTTTCTCTAAAACCGATGAAGAACATTTGATCCATTTAAAACAGACTTTCGAAAAATGCCATAGGTATGGCCTATCTTTGAACCCAAAGAAATCACATTTTGCTATGCAGGCAGGTAAGCTTCTGGGGCATATCATATCTAAATATGGGATCAGGATCGATCCTAAGAGGATTGAAGCAATAGAAACTATCAATATTCCTAGAAACGTAAAAGAAATTCAATCCTTCTTAGGTACAATAAATTTTTTACGAAGGCTTATACCAAATTTTGCTGAGATTGTCGAATTGATCACAGGAATGATGAAGAAAGATAGCAGAGTAAATTGGACGATTGAGGCTAAAGCGTCATTCACGCATATTAAGAAAGTCATCAGTGAGGCACCTGTGTTAGCAAGCCCAGATTACTTGAAAGATTTCCTCATCTTCTCATTCGCTTCTGAACATACTATCGCTGCGGTGTTGCTGCAAAAGGATGACGAAGGCTTCGAATGGCCGATCGCATTTTTTAGCAAGAGCCTTAGAGACACCTAACTAAAATATGACATAATAGAAAAATAGGCATATGCAATGGTGAAAGCGCTAAAAGCATTCAGAACCTACATTCTGCATTCAAAAATTATCGCGTATGTACCAACCAGTGCTGTAAAGGATATATTGGTACAGCGAGATAGCATTGGAAAACGAGGGCGTTGGCTCGCTAAAATACAAGAATTTGATCTGGAAGTCAAGCCTACTAAATTGATAAAGGGGCAGGGTTTGGCCAAACTCATGGCTGAGTCGAACCTTAGAGCTCTTGATATCAATTGCCTCCAAGGGGAAGACGGAGACACACATTTTCAAGAGCCGGATGACCAGACACATCCAAGCAAGGTTGAAGAAAAATTCATGTCATCAGGCTGGTATAAACACATAGTTTTCTATTTGTTAAACCTTAAATGTCTAGATGGACTATCACCAGCCAAATGCAGAACTTTAAAACTCCACGCTGTAAAATATTACATCTCCGAAAATCAACTATACTGGAAGGATCCACTCAGGTTCTTACTAGTCTGTCTGGTTGAGTCGGAAACTCCATGGGTCATAGAAGAATTTCATGAAGGAATCTGTGGAGGACACCATGCATGGAGAGCCACAGCCTACAACATCTTGAGGGCTGGATACTATTGGCCAAAACTATTTTCGGACGTCAATGCCAAAGTGCGTGCCTGTTACTCGTGTCAAATATTCACTGGTAAGCAGAAACTCCCTGCACTTCCACTTGTTCCAGTCAATGATAAAGCGCCATTTCAAAAATGGGGTTTAGACTTTATAGGGGAAATTAATCCCCATTCCAGTGCTCAGCATAAGTGGATCTTAACAGCCACAGATTATTTTACAAAGTGGGTGGAAGCAATTCCAACCAAAAGGGCAATAGACTCGATGGTGATCGACTTCTTGGAAGATAACATCTTGTCAAGATTTGGGTGTCCCCAAAAGATTGTTACCGACAATGCCCAGGCCTTCAAGTCCATG
Source organism: Picea mariana (assembly GCA_032191745.1). Lineage (NCBI taxonomy): Eukaryota > Viridiplantae > Streptophyta > Pinopsida > Pinales > Pinaceae > Picea > Picea mariana. The sequence goes on along the minus strand of JASDQU010212207.1, from coordinate 12,191 downwards.
GCTATGATCAGCTTCTGTCAAAAATACAATATCGTTCGCGGCCATTCCACTGCTTATTACCCCCAGGGAAACGGGCTAGCCGAATCATCTAACAAGAGCCTGGTAAACGTAATAAAAAAATTACTGGATGAAAACAAAAGGTCCTGGCATGTGCATTTGAAGTACGCATTGTGGGCAAACCGCATCAGCACTAAAAGGTCTATCGGTATTTCTCCGTTTCAGATGGTTTAAGGGACCGAGGCAGTTCTGCCTATAAACTTAGCGTTGCCAGTGATGAAATTATTGTAGGATCAGAACAAAGAACCCAATCATGTAACCAGGAGAATTAACCAGCTGATCGAGGTTCAACAGCACAGAGTGGAGGTTGATGAGAAAATGCAGAAATACCAAGATGATATGAAAGCATTGTTCGACCTCAAGGCTAAGGACAGAGAATTCCTCCCAGGTGACTTAGTGTTAAGATGGGATATGAGAGGGGAAGAAGCCGCGAAGCATGGAAAATTTGATCACCTTTGGTATGGACCATTCAGGGTCTCATCTCGAGAAGGAAAAAATTCCTTTCTTCTGGAAAATATTGTTGGAGAAGTCCTTAGCGCCCCTGTCAATGGGCGGTATCTAAAGCACTACATGACGTAACAGTCGTCAGATAAAAAAAAAAAAAATTGTAAATAAAAAAATTTCCTTATGAATGTTTTTTACATATTTATATTTTTGTTCAAACATTTACTTTTAATTTTTGGTTTTCGTTCCTAAACTCTCAACACATTTCCATTAAGATTTGTATTTGTTTTTACAGGATTCTAGCTACAAACGAAACTAGAAAAAAAAAAATAATGTGCAGGTCGGTGTTGGAAATAGAGCGATATAAATCAGGTGATACCTAAAAATATTTAGTATTGTGCAAAGAAAATGCAATAAAGGGGTAAAAAATAATCTTTCTCAAAAATATAGGTCATGAAAGGCTGCTTAAGCAAACTAAGGTAACATTTTTCAAATTGCAATATAAAAGGTCAGAGAACAGGGTTATTTTTGGCTTCATAATCCTCGAATAAAATAATTTGAATGGATACATTAAACCTAAAAACAGTCAGTCATAATATTTGTTCCTAAATATCTTCGAAAATGAATCCCGAACTGTTGTGACCTTTTGTATAGTAAGCCATTGAATTGTTGCCTTGTATTCTGTCTATCTACGGGCCTAACTTTTAGTAAGTCACTATCTTCCCGAGCCATTGCAAAGGGGTAAAAGTTTTTCGTTTTAAACCTCAGGAGTTTTGAAACAGATCTTGATAAGAAAGCTGGTCTTCACAACTACTTGATCTTCTGCTAAGCGAAGGAATGTTTAGAGCGATCTTAACTTTCCTAGGTTTGTCAACAGCGTCGAAAAAATCAAAGCTTGCTTGAACAGGATGTCCCTTAAAATTTTATTATTTTCCCTTGTCTCTCTAAGAATGAAGGTCTTGTGAGGGTCAAAGGAAGATTGATACCGAGTAATCAAATAAGTTGACAGACCTCTGATACAAAATATTACACAGATCTCAGCCCTGATATAAAATGATTGCTCCCATCTTCGAGTTTTAAAAGTAAATTATAAGACAGGTGGTGAAAGGAAATTCAGAAATGATTGCCCCCACCTAGTCCAGGAAGACGATGAAAGGAAATTCAGAAATGACTGCCCTCGTCTTAGCGTTTAAACGCATAAATATTTTCCGAAGTGGTGAAAAGAAAGTCAGTGAAAAAGGGGTCAGACAACTTCACCGGGGTACTAAACAGGCTCGCTGGTAGTGAAGCAATGTCTGAGAGATCTGTAAGGCTGTTATACATAAATATCAATCTACTCCAGTAACCAATGTTTTCTAAAAACCTGATCATTACCCCAAATTCCAACGGGACTTCTCTATTTAAATTTATATAATATCATTCTTTTGATGCAATCTGAGAATCACAAGATCTGTTGAATATCCTAGGGTCGTTTCGACTGTCTTAAAGCATCCCCAAAGTTAGTAGTGAGAAATGGAAAGTTGTGAAAGTGATTTCAGCCGCGTTTGGAAAGAGTATTTGAGTTCAAAAAAACTTCTTGAAGTACAAAACGAATTTTTCCCTCCCTTCTATCTTTTACCTTATATTTTTTCTGTTGATTTTAGCTTGTGACTCCATTTACCCAATATTGGCACCTGGTCTACTGTTCTTCCCACCTCACAGGAAGGCGGGATCCCTAGTTGGAGCCTATGTTGGAGCTGCCCTTGGTTTTAACTCTTTACAATTTTCAATTTTTGATACTTGAAATCTAAAGTTGATTTTCTTTTTCCTTCTGAGATCTTAAAACTCTGAAATCTTGTCGCCTGGACAGCAATGCTTTTTCTACCTTCAAAACAGATCCATTTTCGCAAGTATGTTCGCTCCTTTGTTTTATTTCAGGGTATCGTAAGTGGGATGCTTTAATCCTTGAATTCATACGTCCCGAGTCACGAAACAACGAGGTCATTTTTAATTTTCGCCCAAGACATTAACTAGGGTAAAACTTTTAACTTATGAGTAGACGTTGTCGGGAGTTCGCGCCTCAGCGTTCGTCGAACCCAAGTTTTTGTTTTACAGCCTCGAGAGCCGAGGACATGAGGTACTTGTGGGCTAACCCTGGTAAAAGACTAACCATGGTTAAAGTTTGTTCTCGGCACTTCATCACTCGGCACTTTCTTTCATAAAGTTAAGGTGCCTAAAACCCTGACTCATGAGGTTGCGACATGATTATAGCAAGATTAATTAGTAGCCTAATCTAAGATTTTCTTCCCATAATTTGAGTCTTAATTATCGCCACATCACGATATCGCGACTCGGCATACCATTCTCCTAAAAATATGTCTTCGAAGTTCGGAGTCGCGATATGGCGAATAAATTAATTACATAATTAATGATGCTCCAAATCATGATTACTGTTAATTAAGCTAAAATCATCACTCGCAGTCTCGCGAGTTGAAGAGTCAAAATGTAAAAAGGAAATTCACGATGCAGCGAACAACGAGAAAATTATTTACGTTGCTAAGATTTGAAAATTTAAAATAATGAGAAATATGTCCCGCGCATCGAGGTTTGCACATTTCCCGAGGTAGGTTTTTACTCTCCATACTCCGAATGACCGTCAGAGCACCAAACATTGATGACATTAATGGAAGATTAGAGTGAATCTACGAATAATGAGATCGGATTTCATGCAATAAATTTGTTTCTAATTGTGATTTGACAGACCTATTTCGAAGAGTACAGCATTTTCAAATATATACAGGAGTTTCATTTTATTTTAAACATCTTTCATAAGCACACAGAGCTCACCTTTCTCTGAGTGAACTAATTTCTGCATGTATACACAGGTCTATCGTAGAAGAGTGAAAACAGAAGCTTCAACTATGGCTCCATGGAAAGCTGCAAAGGCGAATGTCGAGATTGCAGCGCAGGGCTCAGACAATGTCTCTGATACTTCACCTCGGAGTGGCGGCTCAATACCTAACTAGTCGTTTGTTTCAGATATTCTGCAATCTGAGTTGGTGAATTATTCAGACTCCGATGACAATGATAACAAAAAGGATGACCTGAACACTAAATACAAGATAGTCTTTCAATCTGGAATGCACCGGGTTGGAACCAGACCATGGTTGCTCCCATATTATGACATGATCCGATGGGTGTTGGATCACATAGACCTACCCACCAGAACTATCATAAATGACCAATGGGCCACGATTGGGAATTTTAGACCGGAGCATATCCAAACCATGTATAAACTCCCAACAAAATTTGAATACACATATGATGTTGGATTCCTAGAGGGATTCAAAGAGAAGGAATGCACTCAATATGACAAAACCATGCCTAGCTTGATAAAAGATTGGGTTTCGCACTCTGCGAAATTTAGAGCAAATGACCAGGGCGTTTATTCAATCGCTTCCCTGGAGCCATAGTATATGTATGTGGCAATGATGACATGCCGACTATTCGGAAGGGAGGATACACCGCATTTCTACATTTCATGGGTACCTCTCATGTTTCGGGTAGCAGAAGGTTGCTCATTTAATTGGGCAAAGATACTCTTGGACAGTTTTTTCAACCGGGTCACAGAGTATCGGGAGCAGAAGGAAAATGGGAAACCATCCTCTTTTTTCATGTCCGCATACATTATGGATGTGGTATGTTCTATGACACCATTCCCTTTGATGAACTGGACTTGGAATCCACTCCAAGAAAAGCCTGTGCATGAGTATCATGACAAACTATGGGAAAATAAAGCGGACAAATTCATTTATGAAATTTTCAACTGGGTGATGGTGCCCCTGCACATCACCATCTTTGGTCATTCTCCACCTCGCATCTCAGACAACATTGCTGCAAACCTGAGTGGTATCGCGGACTGGTACGTAGAAGCAAAGTTTTCCTATTTCAGAGTTTTCAGAGCTTATGTTCCCCCGCTTGCACTACCACTGTTCATCCCCGACAAGCTGTCTTGTCGTGATATTGCCAGACAAACAGTGATTGGCGGAGTAAGTAAGGAACTCAAAGCATCATCGAAGAAGGTATGTCGTTTTTCCCCGTTCGACTAAATTCTTATTCTTTATTGGATTTTGGGCATGCTAAAGCTGAGGCTGCAGCCCTAGAAGACCTGAGTTTGGTCTCTATTGAGTATAAAAAACATGATCCTCAGAAAATTGTAAGTAATCATTTAGCTAATTGTGGGTTGAAGAAGTTTGAACACGAGTGTTCACCCTCGGATGATATTTTTCGAGGGCCGAGGTCTTATGGGGAAGTGCTAGTTCCAATCCGATCTTTATCACCCGAAGACATGGCCTCTGTATTAAAATTTCAGGAAAACAGATGGAGTTGTCTTCCTGCTGTGTTGCGAGGAGGGAGCCTAGGAGTTTCTGAGACGGAACCGAAGAATGATGAAGGCACCAAAGAAGCAACTTCTGGTTCAGGAAAAAGCCATAATGAGGGGGAGCAAACGAATAATCCTGAAGCAGTGACACAGAAGTCGGACCTGCCCAAGACCCAAAATCCAGAAACTGATACGAAGAAATCTGATCCTCCGAAGAAGCATGACTCAGTCATCACACGAGGAAAGGCAACGAAGCAGATCGGGGAACCCATCACTTCTGTCAACCCCTTGCAGTCAACGCAAGGAAATATAGAAGAAGGATGGATTTTCGATGAGGAGCTAAGGCTTGTCAGAGCAGAAGAACTTCCTCCAAATGAGTTATTCTTTGACAAAAAGAGAAAAGCAGTGGTAAAAAGAGATTTCTACCAGGACAAAGGATCGACCTCTAAAAAATTCAAAGTTATGACCGATGGAAAGAACAAAAAGAATGAGGAATTCACCATGGAGATCGGAGGGACACTAGGAGCATATGCATCGATGAATCAATTCTCAGTCGGGATCTTAAAAAGTCAGCTCAAAAGAAAAAATCGCCTGATCAAGACTCTCGAAGCCAGAGTAGCTTCGGCCATAGAAAGCGCCAAAGGCCAGTTGAGTGGGGAAATAGCACTGGCACGACTAGCTGATAAAAAGAAAATAGAAGTGCTCAAAACCAAGTTGGAACAAGCACATTCAGTGATCCGAGACGGTCGGGTGCAGGCTGCTCAGCAGAGGACTATGATTGTAGAGCTGCAGGCTCAGGTGGAGATCACTGAAAGTAAGGTGATCGATGTCGAGGGGTTTAAATCCCGAGCAACCCAGATTCGAAGCAAGATCTCTTCTACGCAGTAGATTTTGGTCGCCAAAGTAGGAACAATCTGAGAGGATTGTCTGTTGATACATCATATTTCCTAGAATCTGACTGTAAGAGAAAGGAATGAAGAAGTAGCTCGGGTCTCCTTTTAGGAGGCGGTGATAGCCACAAACAACAGATTCTCGGCATTTCCTTCCGAACTTACCATCGCAGAACAAACTAGAGGTAACATTATGTTGAAGGATTGGGAGCACAATATTGACCTAAGCAAGGAATAGGCCCAAAAAGTAACCAATTCATTAGAAGAAGCCTTCAATGCTATAGATGGTGAGCTGTTGGGTATAGACAGTGGAGGTGATGCAGAAACATTAATGCAAATGAATGTAGAATAAATCTCACTTGATCTGAAAGAAAAGAATGAGAGAGATTTGGCCTACATCTCTCAAATGAATACGGTGGACATGGCTCGAGTTGACAAACACTTGGTTCAGCCCATCGTGCAACTAACTGCTCTTGATATAATTGATGCACAAATGGGGGATAAGATACAACATCTGGCCCGAGAATGCTATTTCGCCGAGACCAGCTGTCAAGTTGAACCTTCACAGCTAGTATCTCAACTCGTGGAAAGGTGTATCACTTTTCATAATTGATGTGTATCGCTATACTTTAGTACGACCACTACTATAGCGAAGGGATTTCATCTTTCTATAATTGGTTATTGTCTTTCCTCTACACCAGCTATCAGCGGGTGTAAGACCAATTTGCATTTATAGAATTATATATTTATTTGCACTATGTCAATTATTTCTATACTAATTTCTTCTTCTGTTTATGTGTGAGTTTTCCCTTTAACAGGAACCTTGCTTTATATACAGCTAAATGTTTTTCTCTCACCCCACATCTCTTTTTATAAAAAATAATACAGTTATGGGAAAGAGCCTTCAAGTTTGCATTCCTATCTTGTTCTTAAAGTAAAAATTTCTCTTTATTTCGACCAAATTGAGACAGCGTTGAAATCTCTCTTTAAATTATTTCCTACGATTACTGTTCCTCAATGACTGTACCTGCAGCTACACAACCTAATATTCAACCCATACTATCTAATCAAACACATATTGCTTTAAATCTTTTTGACACAATCCTTAAAACTGCTAACACCCGGGAGGAACTTGAATGTTCATGGGAAGCCATTGAGCAAGATATTACTACTCAGGAACAGTTTGAAGCTAGACAACGAGAACGTATAAATCCTCATTAGTTTCCCATACCGAAGGTTTGTGTAATCCTCTTATCAACCTTTATTATACTTTTGGATGCCTTGACACTGTACTTTTAAGCCTTAAGTACAGACTCAGGAACAACATCTTTCTGGCGCCGTTGCCGGGGAGCAAAGTTGCGAAATCTTTTCCCTGGGAAAACGACAAATTATTTCATTGATAGTGTTACTCTTTGATATTGAACATAGAGTGCACACAGCTTTAAGGCTTTTTTAAATCTTTCACTTGGCGACTCCACGAAAACAAAAACTGACATCTGGTAGAAAGAGTACCAAACAGAACTCAGATGGCAAGCTAATTACGCCTGTTAATGATCCTGAAAAATTTTTAAGAGTGAGAGGCTCGTTTGAGCCAACCGCTACAGTTTATAAGCCTAAAAACCCACCTTTAAAGACTAAATGCCCTTCAAAACCTTCTACTTCATGCAGCCCTCTGTTTGATACCAAAGATATGAAAACAAACTACTCTGAATTTAGGAGTGAGATCCATCAGACTTTCCCATCTATAAACAAGGGAAAGGGTCCTTTAGAAAGATCGGTGTCATTTGACATACCAACGTTTCTTCAGCAGAACTTCCCAGTCTCACCTGATTCCAAAGAGTGTGTTGCACACTCATTTTCTACACCCAAGTCGATGGCAGGCGCCGGAGGAGGAGGTGGAGGTCAACAGAATGTCCCTCCTCCCAGAGTATTTGAAAAAGTAGCAGTGAGATACGCTCCCCTAGTTTTACCCGTTCCCCTCCATGATTTGCCTGAAAACTACATCAAAAATATTCCTAAGCTCACTGGAGAGGGAGATCTAACCGCAGTCGAGCATATAAATTTCTTTGACCAATTTGTAGACATCTGTGGTATTGAGCACGAGGATGTATATTCGAGACTACTTGTCCAGACCTTCAAAGGACAAGTCCGAACTTGGTTTCAGAGCCTCCCTGCAGCTTCTATTCAGACATATAACGCTTTGGAAGATGCTTTCCTCAGAAAATGGGGAGAGTGAAAAGATCACTTATATTACCTTACCGAGTTTGGGTCCCTAAAGAAAAAGAACTCAGAAACCGTTATGAAATTTATTCTGAGATTTAACAAACTGTATAATAAAATTCCATTCGTTGTTAAACCTTCCGAACCCTTAGCCAAAGTAACCTTTGCGAGAGCTTTCGAACCTGATTTTGCACTACTTTTGCGAGAAAGAAGAGGAGCCACCATAAATATAATGCAAGACGATGCTGTCGAAATAGAATCTAATATGATGACTTCAGGTAAATTAAAGGCTAAAGTAGAAACAGTCAACCGTGAAAACAGACACTATAGGGAACCAATGGGTCCTTTAGGGTCAAATAGATACACTGATGACAGAGTAGATGATATGGCCTGAATAATTAAAGAACTGTCTAACAAAATATCTAGGATGGAGTTGGAGAAGGTTAAAGTTGACTCTTCTAATAAAAAGGACTTCAGGAGAAACCCAAATCCCCAAAATCAACAGAGACAAATAAAGAATGAAGATCAAAAAATACAAGCTCCACAAAAAACCGAAAATTTTATAAGAGCAAATGACCTCCAAGATTTCGGAGATTCAGAAGATGAAGTCGCGAATTTTGGTGATGAATGTTCGCAGCCATTTTTGACCAGAGAAGATTATGAGAAATCTTTAAATACCCCACAACCGTCTAATAAGGATGAAGAAGGTGATCACACTGACCTCTGCATATCTCAACCAGAAACAGAAATGATAGCGGCTGAGTTTCAACCCAAATACAATCTAAGATCCAAAAATAAGCCCACCTCAACTGACCAACCTAAGAGAATCCTTCAAAGGGGTCAAGCTCATGAACCTCCTTTGGAAGAGACATTGTTACCCAGCAATAAAATCAAGGTAGCTAAAACTCAGGAGTCCGAGGTGAAAAAAGTTGAAACCCAAACAAAGGAAACTGGACCAGTAGATAAAGTTACATCTTCAACTAATGTTACAAGTGATAAACCAATATAGAAAAATAAGTCGGAAAGAAAAAGATCGGAAGTCTTAACCAAAGAAATGGACAAGGTAAATACATATTTCAATTTTAAAAATGAATTAAATAAAATTAAGATACCGATTCCCTTGGTAGAATTAGCAAAAAACCCCACTTATCGGAAGCAAATTGCCAAAGTGATGGGTGTCTATGAGTCAAAAAGTCACTCTGATGTTATCAACCTGGAAGACGAGAGACCTAACATCACCTTTGGTCCTCATTTTGAGGGATCCAAAGACAACGTCGCTCCTTTCTATATCACCCTGAATATACATGATCAGTTACTGCATAACTGTATGTTAGACTCCGGGGCTTCAGATAATGTTATGCCCAAAATTATAATGGAGAGGCTGGGTCTCCAGATCACTAGACCCTATGGAAATCTATACTCTTTCGATTCGAGAAAGGTTAAATGTATGGGGATGATAAAAGATCTGGTAGTTACCCTGGCTCAGGTCCTAGTCAAGAGTATCCTGATGGATGTGGTTATCACAGATATTCCCGCCAAATATGGTATGCTATTATCTAGATCATGGGGAGCCAAGTTGGGGGGTTCTCTACAATTGGACATGTCATATGCCACAATCCCTATTTTCGGTGTTCAGTTTACCCATTTGTACAGAGAAACAAGATTAGCGTATACTGTCAGTGATCCTCAGAACCCAAATAACTTTCCCATTTACGTTGCAGACCAAGATCTGGGGAATTGCATATTGTCATTTGATGATGGTTTAGATGGGTGTCCAGAAGAAGTTGATATGAAGCAGGAAGAACTTAGCCCCTTGACGGAAGAGTTTTGCATTAATGGTATTTGGAAAATGTACTTCGATGGTGCTTCGTCTTCTGAAGGAGCTGGTGTTGGGGTACTTTTGGTAGCACTTGAAGGTAAGTTTATTGTTCCTTTCTCATATCATTTGCAGTGGGACATAGATTACACCAATAACGTATGTAATTATGAAGCATTAATATTAGGTTTAGAGGCTGCAAAGAAGTTAAATATAAAGAACTTGGAGGTTTACGGTGACGTTGAATTGATAGTGAGACAAGTAAACCGACAATACCTAGCCAAGCATCCCAGACAAAGAACATACAAAAATTTTGCTTGGGATTTGATGGAGAATTTTTTCTCATTTGTAAAAGTCCATTTCATTCCTTGCACAGAAAATCTACATGTTGACGCTTTGGCCAAGGCAGCTTCAACCTTTTCTCCTCCCACGACCGTCAAACTAAAATATCACATTGAAACCAGATATAAACCCTCTATACCAGACAATGTTCGACACTGGCAGGTCTTTAAAGATGACGAACAAATTCAGAAATTTCTTATGGCAGTAGGTGAGTTCTCTGAAACTCATCCAGACCAAGAAAATCAAAACGACCCGATGTGGATTATGCAAGAGGGTGAAGATCCTGAAACCTTTTGAGAAAAAATAGCGGATCATCGAATGTTGGTCCTTAAAAACAACCAAATTCCGAAAGGCTTAATTCCTTTAGAGAGACTTTTCGATTAGAACGACATACCTGTGAAATCCACTTTGCAGCCCCAACTAGAAGAAGTGGAGGACTGCGACATAGGAACTGAAAAAGAAGCCAGGATAGTAAAAATATCTAAATTCCTTCCTCCCAAGGTAAAAGACCAGTACAGATACCTACTCGGACAGTATAAAGATGTTTTCGCCTGGTCCTATGATGAGCTTCGAACGTATGATACTTCCATAATTGAGCACAAGATACCTTTGAAGCCCGGGGTCAAGCCTTTTAGGCAAAATCTCAGGCAATTTAATCCCAGTTTGTTTCCCGTCATTGAAAAGGAAGTTAAGAATCTTTTAGATGCGAAAATAATTGTACCTCTAAGGTACTCAGACTGGGTGGCAAATTTGGTCCCTGTCAAAAAAAAGAACGGAGAAATCAGTCTGTGTGTGGATTTTCGGAACCTGAACAGGTCCTCTCTTAAGGATAATTATCCACTTCCCAAAATGGACCACATCCTAGAAAGGGTAGTTGGAGCAAATCGAATGTCTATGATAGATGGGTTTTCTGGGTACAACCAAATCGCCATGAATGTGCAAGACAGAGAAAAAACTGCTTTCACCACACCATGGGGTACATTCATGTATGACAAAATGTAGTTTGGTTTGATGAATGCAGGGGCTACATTCCAGCGCGCTATGGACATCGCTTTCGTAGGAGAGAGAGACAAGTTCGTAGTCATCTGCCTTGACGATTTGACGGTTTTCTCTAAAACCGATGAAGAACATTCGATCCATTTAAAACAGACTTTCGAAAAATGCCACAGGTATGGCCTATCTTTGAACCCAAAGAAATCACATTTTGCTATGTAGGAAGGTAAGATTCTGGGGCATATCGTATCTAAAGATGGGATCAGGATCGATCCTAAGAGGATTGAAGCAATAGAAACTATCAATATTCCTAGAAACGTAAAAGAAATTCAATCCTTCTTAGGTACAATAAATTTTTTATGAAGGTTTATACCAAATTTTGCTGAGATTGTCAAATTGATCACAGGAATGATGAAGAAAGATAGTAGAGTAAATTGGACAACCGAGGCTAAAGCATCATTCATGCATATTAAAAAAGTCATCGTTGAGGCACTTGTGTTAGCAAGCCCAGATTACTTGAAAGATTTCCTCATCTTCTCGTTCGCTTCTGAGCATACTATCGCCGCGGTGTTGCTGCAAAAGGATGATGAAGGCTTCGAACGACCGATCGCCTTTTTTAGCAAGAGCCTTAGAGACGCCGAACTAAAATATGAAATAATAGAAAAACAGGTGTACGTAATGGTGAAAGAACTAAAAGCATTCAGAACCTACGTTCTACATTCAAAAATTATCGCGTACGTACCAACCAGTGCTGTGAAGGATATATTGGTACAGCCAGATAGCGATGGAAAATGAGGGCGCTGGCTCGCTAAAATACAAGAATTTGAACTGGAAGTCAAGCCTAGTAAATTGATAAAGGGTTAGGGTCTGGCCAAACTCATGGCTGAGTCGAACCTTAGAGCTCTTGATATCAATTGCCTCCAAGGGGAAGATGGAGACACACATTTGCAAGAGCCGGATGACCAGACACATGCAAGCAAGGTTGAAGAAAAATTCATGTCGTCAGGCTGGTATAAAGACATAGTTTTCTATTTGTTAAACCTCAAATGTTCAGATGGACTATCACCAG
>JASDQU010212205.1:0-18583 GCA_032191745.1 Picea mariana | reverse complement strand
CTAGAAAAACATCATCCAAGGAAAACGCCTCTCTCCTCCATCAACCATTCATCAATATATCCATAAACAAGTTCACAAGAGATAAAAAGAGCCAAGTTTAGCGAAAATTTCAAACCAAGTCCTCTCAAAATGAGGGAAATTTATGTTAAAATGAGATCCTACGATCTCTTATTTATACAAATGTCACCAAGGTGACTTTTCCACAAATTAAGGGGCAAAACACAAGATTAGGGGTCAAAACCCTAATCTTTCCCCCTTTTACAAAGTAATTCATTTAAAATTCACTTTTGCCCATAAGAAAACCCTAATTTTAGAAGGATGTCTCCCCTTTAGGTGTTGTTTTTCCACTTTGAGGAATTCATTGGTGTTGGAGAAGCAAGGGTAGGCCTCCAAAGGTCACATGTCAAGAATATATGCATTCTCATCATGTTGAATACCCTCTTCTCAAAAATTCCATGTGTCAAAAGTGTGGCACCTCACCACCATGCCCTATCCCCCAAAGCATGATGTCAAGCTCAAAAATAGGACGTTTTTCCCCTCCTGGGAAAATAATTTTCCAAGTGAGAGTTGGAATATGTCTTCCAAGTCATCATCAAGGCCTTACAATCCTAATCTCTCTCATCCGACATGCGGGCCGCTGGCATCCAACATGTGCATGTGTAGCCCCATGGAAGCCCAAGCTAGTCTTGTTCTCCCAAAATTGTCCACCAACTAGGTCCTACAAAGAAAATGAGAACGCCCTCCAAGGATCTCAAGTCATAACATCATGATAATTGAATCAAATAAATAAATAATACATCTAAGCATGTGCATCAAATATCACTATATCAAACAATTAATTTCTCAAAGACACTATGCGACTTGTCAAGCTTGAATATGGGAGGGTTGACGAGGTGTCCTATTGGGTAGATCTTGCCCTAGGTATAGGAGAGTTTCCAAGATATCCCTCTCTAAGCCATGTAAAGTGGGTGAAGTGGTTGGGGTCAAGACTCAATGGGCATAGGGCTCATGAAATACAAGGGGTCGTAGTGTCTCATTCATGGGTGACTTTGTAGAGGGTGTGTGGTACCTTCGTCCGCAATGCATTTTTTCCAAGCCTATCAATTTCCTTTTATCTTTCTTTCTTTGTATTTTCTTTCATAATAGAATAAGGAGAGATTGAAGGTCATTTCCCTAGCATGGTGACTAGATGATGGCAATGTCACCCAAAAACACCTAGTGGAAATCAGAAGATTGGCTCATGATGAGACCCCCTTTCTCTCGGCCATGCAACTGAGAGCCATTACCCTAGTTTGGTGACTAGATGATAGTAATTTCATACTACTAGATATGAATGGACATGATAGTTCATCTCATGATGAGACCTCCTATCCTTCAACTAACATTTTAAGCATTCTTTATTATATTGTGGGTCCCCTTTACTCAAAGATAAGTGTTTTATTACTTTCTTAGGTGATCCCTTGGTGAAGCATCTAGAAGGTTTATCACAAGGATTTTATCTTTTACCCAACATCAACCCCTCTGGGCCTTCATCCCCTTCTTCCCATAGAATGAGGGACGACCCCTTCTTGGGTCAATATGCCCTAAAATCCCAAGATATAAGGAAAAGGAGGGGAATAATGATGGAAAGTGGTAAGTATGGTCAGGAATGGTACGATGGTTTGTTAAGGGAGTTCCTAGTAGAAAACCCATTCCCAAAGAAGACCACTTACTAGGGCACAATGTAAACCACCAAGGTGAAGCAGGGCAAAGGGCATAATGTCCAAGCATATATCATGAAATATAGAGCAATCTAAGATACAACATAATCAAATGGATTAAATATTGAAATGATGCTCACCATAATATTGACTTGTACCTCATGGAGCAAGGCCCACTGCCTTCCAGAAGCCAGCTGATGTGGTGGAAGCCATCTACAAACCTGTGACCATTTTTGCTGGTGAGTAGGCTTCCCATATGTGCAAAAGGGTATTTATGGTCATGTAGTCTCTCGTCATTCCATATTTGAAACCTGAGGGCATCGATAAATAATCTCCTTAGTTATCCACAAAATGGGGATAATAGCTCCAAAATTGGGACATGTGCTCACCGTAGAACGCATGAGAACCTCATCATCTCTGGTTTTCCAATGCCTACAATCCTGCACCCACTTCTAACAACATTAACACTTTAGAAGTATAGGTTAGTGTATGTGATCTATTAGGGTTAGTATCAAATCAAAAGTCATGCTAGAAAGAAAAACAAATCCAATTATACATGATGAAACAATAATATAGTGAAAATGCAAGTTCCTAACATGGATGCATAATATTCAAAATGATAATGTCATGACATGTATATGCAAGAGAATGTAGAGCTACACTAAAATGAGAATGTAGAGCTACACTAAAATGAATGCATGATACACACAAATGCAAATCAAAAATGCACATGACCTACCTACCCTAATGTTATATGTCAATTGAAACACCAGGTATAATCATATAACCAATGAATCCATCCTAGAGTTTCATCAAATCCAAAAAAATTACCCTTGTGCTTAAAAATAAACTAAATTAAAGACAAGTCAAGAACAAAATGATCATGAGTTGGGATAATCATCATAGGAGAGAAAAACATGAAATAAAACTCATGAGGGTGGGAGGGAGGAACAAAATTATGGCAAGATACATTCCCACAAGATTGCTCAATCCATCTCTGAATATGGTTGTGATAAGATAAAGGCTCATAAGACTAACTCAAAGGATCTGAAGGTTGAATACCTTGGCTCTCATCACTCCCTGAGGCTTAGGATGGAATGAAAATAAATCTAAAGGATGCTTAATGATCACCCAAGTATGGGATGGATGAAGACTTGAACATGGGTAAAGATCTCAAGAAAAACAAATTCTCACAACATAGGGTTTGTTGGTCTTCTATGCGAAACTGAAAATCCTTGCAACAAACCATAAGTTGAAAACAACTTTACCCCATAGGAAAATCACCATCAGGATGAAAACTTCCAGCCGCATCTTTAGAGAAATAGAAAGATGAAAAATTAGAAGGTTGGAAACTCTCTTCATTGAAATCATGTTCTGGGGAAATCGTGGCCTCATATTCATCAAAGTTAGAGAAAAAAGACGGTTTAATATCTTCTTCACTAATTAAATCCAATTTATCTAAAGAATATGTATCAAACCTTCTAGGACATGACCAGGAACCATCATGAGAGTGTTACAATAAGTCATCCTTCGGGGGTTTGAACAAGTCGGTGATCATGTCATCTTCAAGTTGTCAAACATCTATATTATTAGCATATACATATGGTTGTTCTAAAGGAAAAAATTATATATTCTCTCTCTGATGACAACCCTCAACATCGTAGATAGGATCTCCGTCAAAATTGAAACAACTCATATCCCATATTTGTTTCCCAACATGTATAAAATCATTAATATTTTCAATTGCATCATCGCCTTTATTATAACATGAAGGGTCTAATGCATCCAAGGGATACTCTACAACCTTTTCACTTTCCAAATCATGAAATGAACCAACATCAAAAACTTGGAAATGAGTACAAATCACCACATTCCCTTCATGTGCAGGAGGAATGGGAGCTTGGATGACTTCATTAAATAGAGGAGAAAATAGTGATGTCTCATCTTCATGAGGGGCCTCTTCATGGATTAGGTCTTCAACATGGTGTGTTTAATCAAAGTGTTCTTCTTCAGCAGATTCACAAGGCAATGCATGTTCTAATTCACATATCTGGTGATGTTCCTCATGAATCACCCTTTCAGGCTTTGGTTCTTTAATCACATCTTCATTGTCATCAATGGAATCATGAGGTGATTCTTGCTCCTCTTTGAGGGGTTGGTAACCCTCTTCATGAATCTCCTTTTCATCTTCTTGTTCCTCATTGGACTCTTCATCTTCCTCAATAGGGCAAAAAAATAACCCTTTCTTTGGAGGGCCACTGTGAGATCGTGGAGAATATCTTCATATCTTTGTGTTCTCGGGGCCCACTGTTTGAGAAATTCTTTGATGAAGATGAATATATACTCTTCAGATTGAGATTACACTTAATGCAATTCTTTTGTCTCATTCCTAGAGATAAAAATAATAATCTTATTAGCACATCTTGATGTGTCACATTAATCTCTAAAACATACTTTAAGACTTTCACAAAGTGAACAATAGACAAAGATGAGTCTCCATCAAATTTTGAACAATTATCCCCCCAATCTAGAGAAAATTGGTTCAGATATCTAGTTACATCCTTAATATCCAGAGAGGGAAACATTTCATGAAGTGACCACAGTGCCATAACTCCATTACTTGCGAATATCCAATTTTACAAAAAATGAGAACATGATGACACCTCAAAACATATTAATGGAATCGCAAGATGATCTCCTTTGGATCATCAAAGGCAAGTGAGGGATTCTACCCTCAACGGAGTCATCAGGTAAAACTTGAGAATAAGGGCTTCAGGATAAGCTTAGAAGACAATTGTCATAGGGAGAATGACTTAATCCTCCTTGGCAATGGATCCAAAATGTTATCATAGTATTTTTACTTGTGAAAATCCCTCCACAATATCTCAATCTTGTGTAACAATTGGAAGTTTCTACCACTATCACCTAAGTAGAGACTTCCCTCATTTTAGTGGTGGAAGGAGGTCCACCACAAGGGAGGCTTCCTTGGTGACCTCAAGGGATCAAATAGAAATATTAGTTGAGCCCACGACCCCCTATCTTGGTCACCTGATGATTAGGTCTAGGTCTAGGAGAGGAAATGAAAGGTAACAAGGTAAGTGTTTACCTGTACAAGATGATAAACAATTTGAAGCATAATATAGAAAATTACCAATATAAAGAACTCAAATATGATCTCTCAGACACTATATGATCAACAAATGCATTGGATGTTGCAAATTACAGCAATAAAAAATTGTACAACAAAAATTTAAATTTTTCAACAGCAGGAAGAAATAGTACTCAGAAATGTAGCAAATTAGCATGAAACGTAATCCTTCAACGTGTACAATATGATCCAATTGCTAAATGAAATTTTTGAGTTTCTTAAGCCACTTTTTCAAGTGTGTTTACAACAAGTTAAAGTAGCATTCAATGGTTGAAGAAAACATTTGTAACAACAACAATAAATAACATTTGTTTGCTAATATTAGGGTTAGAGAAGTTAGTAAGATAGTTGAGAGGGAGAGAATATTCATTTTAAACACTACTTTCACCACAATAAGAACTCTAGATTAGTGTCATTGTACTTTAGGGCTTATGGAGTCAAACATTCACATCCTTGAAGATTGAACTAGAATGAGAAGAATGAATTCTAAACCCTAAGGTGCAAACACTCTTGGGCCTTAGGACTAGACCTTGAAGAAAATGGTTCCTAGGGTGCAAACAGTCTTGAGAACTAGGTGGCATTTTCCTTCTTCTAAGTCAACTAGATCAAGGATAAAAGACTAATATTAAAACCCTAAGGTGCAAACATTTTTGGGCCTTAGGTTCTTAACCCTGGAAAATAATGCTTTCACGAAACTTAGACAATAAAACTTGTGAAGGAGAGAAATACATATGTCTCCTTCCTACGGTTTTAACAAGATAAAGTAACATGCAACAAGATAGTAATCAACACTTTGAACATTAGCAAATGACATGAAATTGCAAAAATTACTTACTTCTCCAAGTTGCTAGGCTATAAAAAACCCTAGTTGCAACAATACATCATCCAAAAAAGCAAGAACATGCACAAAAGATCCTTCTCCAAGATAGCGCATGAGATCAAGAGACAAAGGGAGAGAATAGCCAATTTTTTATATTTTCCCCACTCCAAATGAGTGAGGAAGCGATGATGAAAAATAAAGGGAGCAATAGCCTTATTTATAAGGAAACCTAGAACTCCAAAAGTCACCAATATGAAAAGACATGTCTCTTGGTAGGGTTGACCCCTCGGATTTTCCTTTGTAAATGTCAAAAAATTCAAAAATAAAAAAAAAATGGTCACATGTGTGGTGATGCCATGCCCCCAATGGGCTAGGAGGGTCTTTCCAAGGCCATGTGTCATCGTTTGAAGTGAAAAGGTGGTGGAAGCATGCTATATCCTCTCTCAAAATCATCATTGGTGTACATGTGGCAGAAAACCACATCATCTTCATCAAAACCCTAGCATGAAATCATCATCTAAATGCCCAACGTCCAAGGTACAAGAGGTGGTGTATGAAGAGGAGAAAGTAGTGCATCATCTTTGGGTGTCCTCCATATTATTGATTGCAGCTTCATGAGATATTCTCTAGATCGTTCTCCTCTAGACTGAGTTGAGACAATCTGTGAGATATCCCATGTGATGGGTGTGTCTTATTCCTCTGGACTGAGTTGAGATGACATGTGGTCTCTTGTCATGCTCCTCTGGACTAAGTTGAGATGACTTGAGATGGTCTCCTGTCAAACTCATATGGACTTAGTTGAGTCGACTTGAGATGGCTCTCTAGATGGTACTCTTATGGACTTAGTTGATTTGATCTGTTGAGAGTGACGTCCCTGTGGTTGAGCATAAGTGGACGTGTCCCTAGTGGTTGAGAACTAGAGGATGTGAGAGACCCTTGTTATATTGTCTAAGAGTAATATTTATTGTGTAACCCTAATTGTGTAAAGGGTACAAGTCAACCCACCATGTAAAGATAATTAATATTTGTGTAAAGATTAATTATATCATTGAGTTATAGAAGCCGTCCTTATTGTTTCAATAGACACACATATAGTTGTATTAGGTCTTGTATAAATAAGAGAGTAGATCCCCATCGTGGATCACTCTCTCATACTTCATTGTAACATTCTCTCAAGCTACTTGTACAGCTGAAGTGTGCACTTCTCTTAGGCGCAAGTTTCAAGGTCATAAAAGCACCCTCTTGTGTTCTCTAGGGTTTATGGTGTGGGGGATCTTCTCATGAATCTATAGTAAAGTATTGTTGTGGTTTTCCCTTGATTGAGAAGGGTTTTCCCAGGATAACTTCTTTTGTTCTTATGCATGGTTATTCTTCTTGTGATCTTGGTTACTGCAACTATTGTATATTGTATTGTTGCATTTTTTTATGGTTCAAGTTCATGCTAAATTGAAAGAAACTACATGTCCTTGAGCTAAGCATCAAAAATTCAACATGGTATCAGAGAAAAGTTCCTGAAGATCCATTGCACAAGCTATTCAAGCTAGTCGTCACCTTCTTGCTGCAACTAGAAAAACGACCCTCTCCATTTTCCTTGTCAAGTTAGTTTTAGCACCTTCCCCTAAAACGCTAGGCTTGATTTCTTCACAGTTGTGTACAGCCTAGTTCAACACACCTCCTGCAACTCTCATATTGCAATTTAGAGAAATTTTGATTTCGGCCCTAGGGTTTCTACAAATTTCGGTTTCTAGGGTTTTTGCAAACCCTATAACTTCACTGGGGTTCTTTTGACTATATAAAGGCTTATTGTTGGCAGTCATAAGTCCAACAAAACCTAGGGTTTCTAGCCTAAGACTAGCCGTCAAGTTTTCTAAAGCTAGGGTTGCTAGCCTAGCTGCGGGGTTTGTGAAGAATATACAAGCCATGATGAAAAAAACTTTGGTGGAAGATAGTCTTGATGGATCAAGCAACTTCAGCTCCTAGAAATCAAGAATACAAATCACTCTAGAAGAGAATGACCTATTGAGTTTGATAGAAAAGACTCTACTAGCAACAACAATCGATGAAGAGAAGGTTGATTGGAAGGAAGACGATGTCAAAGCAAGGAAGATAATAACCTATTGAGTGAGAGATCATATACTACCTCACATCTTTACCCTGAAGACATCTTATGAAATGTATGATGCATTGAAGAAGATGTTTGAGAGAAACAACACAAACAGAGCTCTTACATTGAAGAAACAACTTCAAAATATCAAGATGACGAAAGCTGACACCATTGCTACCTTCTTCATGAAGATTTCATAGATCAGAGATTAGATAGGTTCCATTGGAGAAACCTTAACAGACAGGGAACTTGTCATGATTACTCTTAATTCTCTTCCAAGACATTGGGAACCATTTCTTCAAATTTTCAGTGGAAGAGCATATTTACCTGAGTTTGTTCATCTATGGAAAAACTACACTCAAGAGGAAACCAAACTTATAGCCAGAGGAGTGCAAGACTCCCATCATGATGAAAATCAATCTCTTGCTTCTCATGCAAAGAGAGGTAGAAGGAATAGAAGAAGTTTCAAAAAATCATTCAAAGACAAGAAAACTTCAATAGCTTCAGGTCATGAACATACAAAAGAAAATTCAAAGATTCAATGTTTCAGATGTGACAAGTATGGACACATTGCGAGAAAATTTCCTACCAGAAAGAAAGGAAGACAACATGCATCCACTACAGATGTTGATCCAGAACCACATCAAAAATATGAAGACATAAAAGATGAAGCATTCTTATTCATATCAACACTCTCAGGTACAGTTCCTACTGATAGTGATATTTGGTTGATTGACAGTGGTGCCTCCAGGGACATGACTGGATATAGAGAACATCTTACAAACCTTGTTGAGAAATAGTCTCGTTTGCATGTTGTACTTGGTGATAATTCCAGATATATTGTTAAAGGAGTTGGAACTTCTACCTTCCAACTAGATTCTGACATACCACTTCAATTAAGTGAGGTACTATATGTACATGGGATGAAGAGGAACCTTGTCTTTGTTTCTTCCTTAGAGGATAAAGGCCACAAGGTTACCTTCTCTGAAGGAAAATTTCTTGCATGGCACAAGAACTCATACATGGATTATGCCTGGGTGATTGGTGTTCGAGAAAACAATTTATGCAGATTGATTGTCCGACCAGTCTAGGCCCTGTTACATGATACTATCAGCCTGAGCGAGCTATGGCATAGAAGACTTTCTCATTTACATTATAGAGTCATTCCCGCTCTGGGGAACATGGTGACAAGCCTTCCAGAGATACATATTGAGCATGATGGTGTTTGCAGAGGTTGTTCTCTTAGAAAGAATGTCAAGGGGTCATTTTCGAGCAGTGACAATAGATCCAAGGGGATCTTGGATCTGATACATATAGATTTCTGTGGACCCATGATTGTTGCTTCCTTGAACGAATATTTGTACTATGTGCTCTTCATCGATGATCACTCTCAGAAGACATGGATTTACTTCTTGAAGACCAAGGATGGAGTCCTTGAGATATTTCAAGAGTTTAAAGCTCAGGTTGAGAACTTGATCGAGAGAAGGATAAAGGTGTTGAGATCAGATAATGGAGGAGACTATACCTCCAGGGATTTCAATGATTTTTGTATTGAGATAGGGATCAAGAGAGAGTACACCGCTCCTTATAACCCTTAGTGGAATGGGGTTGCAGAGAGGAAGAACAAATCCATCATCAAGGCAACCAAAGCGATGATACATTATCAAAATCTACCTATGATTCTGTGGGCATAGGCATCCATGACAACTGTGTATGTTCAGAATAGGAGTCCTCATCAGATTCTGAAGAACATGACTCCCGAAGAAGCTTTCACATAAGTGAAGCCTGAGGTTGGACACTTCAGGATATTTAGGTGCCAAGTATACTTTCATGTACCCAAGGAGAAGAGGACCAAGCTAGATCCTTCAGGCAAAAAGGGTACATTTGTGGGGTACGGTGAATCTTCGAAGGCATACCAGATCTACATCCCTGGTCAGAGACAAATCAAAGTTAGCATAGATGTCACATTTGAGGAAGAGATATCCTTTCGAAGATCCAGAGAATATCAGATGGAGATTGATAGTGAGAAGAAGGAAGAGATGGTACCTACTCACTCTTTAGCAGTTCAGAGGGAGAGAACTACAGATCCAGTTGATGTTCCCATAGACATTGCAGTAGGCCAAAAGAGGCCTGCATGGGCTCGATAGGCTCTGCAAGAGGCAGAGGGACATGCAGCTCCTCGTGGTACATTCTGAAAGAGCAAGAGACCATAGATATTTTCTAGATATGTTTCAACCATGAGCCACATCATTGATACTGAGCCTTCTTTTAAAGGAGAAGAAACATGCCAGCAGGTTTGGCAAGATTCCATGACCGAAGAGTATCAATCCATCATAAAGAATGATGTGTGGGATATTGTTCTGATATCAGAAGGGAAGTCTGTAGTGACTTCCAAGTGGATCTATAAGATCAAACATGCAGCTAATGGAAGTGTTGAGAAGTACAAAGTGAGATTTGTGGGTAGAAGATTCTCTCAGGTGGAGGGAATAGATTATGAGGAGACATTTTCTCCTGTTGCCCGATACACTTCCATCTGTACGATTATTTCCCTAGCTACAGCCATGGGTTGGAGACTACATCAGATGGATGTAAAGACAACCTTTCTCAATGGTGATATTGAGGAAGAAGTTTACATCGATCAGCGAGATGGATTCATAACACATGAGAAGGAATCTCATGTATGCAGGTTGAAGAAATGCATGTATGGACTAAAGCAGGAACCTCGTGTGTGGTATGAGAATATTGATGGATACTTGATGAGTTTGGGATTTAGCAAGAGTGTTTTTTATCCTAACCTATACTACCACATTGTTGGCAACGAGTGCCTGATTTTGGTCCTATATGTTGATGACTTATTCCTCACCGGTTCAGAAAGCCTCATTATTGAATGCAAGTGTGCATTGGCTTATGAATTCGAGATGAAGGACCTTGGTATGATGCACTACTTCTTGGGACTAGAAGTGTGGTAGAGGAATGATGAGATTTTCCTGAGTCAAGGAAAATATACAGTTGAGATATTGAAGAAATTCAGGATGACAGACTGCAAGTCCATGCCTACACCGATGGTGATGAATATGAAGAAAATGAACGAGACTTCTTCTGATTCAGGCGAGATTGATCCACATCTTTACAGACATCTGATTGGATCATTGATGTTTTTGTTTGACACCAGACTTGATATATGTTATGCTATGAGTGTACTTGGCCAGTTTATGAGTTAGTCGAGACAAACACACTGGATATCAGCGAAGCATGTGTTGAGATATCTACGAGGCACAATTGGTTATGGCCTGAGATATGCCTCTGGTGTAGACATGAGATTGCAGGGATATGCCAATGAAGATTGGGCAGGGAGTGCAGTGGATTGGAAGAGCACATATGGTTGTTGTTTTACTTTGGGATCTGCCATGGTTTCCTGGTGCAACAGGAAACAGACTTATGTGGCTTTGAGTACCGCAGAAGCAGAGTACATTGCATTATGTGTGGTAGTCCACGAAGTAGTGTGGCTTCACAAGCTCCTTGCAGACTTATTTGGTCATGATATGGATTCCACCATTATCCATTGCAATAACTAGAGCTATGTGAAGCTCTCCGAGAATCTTGTGTTTCACAGTAAATAGAAACACATTGAGATCAAATACCATTACATCATAGATATGGTGCAGAGGAAAGAAATACATGTGCAGTACCTTTCTACAAACGAGCAGGTTGCATATGTCTTCACCAAACCGCTTTCTAGTACGAAGTTCGAGTACTTATGTGAGAGACTTGGCCTGGTGGAGAATGCCTCCAAGGATGAGAGGGAGTATTGTTGATTGCAGCTTCTTGAGACATTCTCTAGGTCATTCTCCTTTGGACTAATTTGAGACAATATGTGAGAGATCCCATGTGATGGGTGTGTCATACTCATCTGGACTGAGTTGAGATGATGTGTGGTCTCTTGTCATGCTCCTATGGACTGAGTTGAGATGAATTGAGATGGTCTCCTGTCATACTCCTATGGACTTAATTGAATCGACTTGAGATGGCTCTCTAGATGATACTCCTATGGACTTAGTTGAGTTGATATATTGAGAGTGACGTCCCTGTGGCTGAGCACAGGTGGATGTGTCCCTAGTGGCTGATCACTAGAGGATGTGAGAGATCCTTGTTATATTGTCTAAGAGTAAGATTTATTGTGTAACCCTAATTGTGTAAAGGGTACAAGTCGGTCCCACCATGTAAAGATAATTAATATTTGTGTAAAGATTAATTATATCATTGAGTTATAGAAGTCGACCCTATTGTGACAATAGACACACCTATTGTTGTGTTAGGTCTTGTATAAATAAGAGAGTATATCCCCATTGTGGATCACTCTCTCACACTTCATTGTAACATTCTCTCAAGCTACTTGTACGGCTGAAGTGTGCACTTCTCTTAGGCGCAAGTTTCAAGGTCATAGAAGCATCCTCGTGTGTGCTCTAGGGTTTATGGTGTGGGGGATCTTATCTTGACTCTATAGAAAAGGATTGTTGGGTTTTTCTCTTGATTGAGAAGGGTTTTCCCAGGATAACTTCTTGTGTTCTTATGCATGGTTATTCTTCTTTTGATCTTGGTTACTACAACTATTGTATATTGTATTGTTGCATTGTTTTATGGTTCAAGTTCATGTTAAATTGAAAGAAACTACATGTCCTTAAGCTAAGCATCAAAAATTCAACATGGTATCAGAGCAGATTTCATGAAGAACCATTGCACAAGCTATTCAAGCTAGTCGTCACCTTCTTGCTGCAACTGGAAAAATGGCCCTCTCAATTTTCCTTGTCAAGCTAGTTTTAGCACCTTCCCCTGAAACATTGGGCCTAATTTCTTCACAGTTGTGTACGACCTAGTTCAGCGCACCTCCATAGGTTTCTAGAAGATGTAGAATATCTCCCAAGACTCTTCCAAGAGTCTATATAAAGAAGGAAAAACTTTGAGCATGAGGAAAAAGAATCATTTACAGATACATGCTACCAAAATACAGATGTGCTTCTCCATTCTACATCAGTTGCAGTCAAGTTGCCTAGCTTGGTTGAGAAGTTGAGGAGGAGCAGGGAGCAAGAAGGAGTGCATCTACACCTTGAGGTAATGGCATTGATGTACTTGTTTCATATTAATCAATAGATCATTGGTTTTCCCCCATGAATATTTGTATTTGATTCCTAAATGTTCAAATCTGATTTATTCCTTCATAGATCAGGTTAGGTCAAAGCTAGATCCAGGATTCTAATGGTAAAAAGAGAAGTAGGAAGGGATTGTTTGTCACTTTTGTGTAGGAATCAGGATGTAGGAGCTGGAGCGGGAACTTCGGGATTGCAGGAGCTAGGATACACAAGGACGACCTTCAGAATTAAGGTATGTCATCATATCATCTCTTGGTGTGATTGTGAATCTAATTACTTGTTTCTAGGGAGAAACATAAAATTCTAAACCATTGTTTGTCTAGGATCAATAGGCAAATCCTAAGGAGATATTACTATCCAATTGGTGAGATTTTCTCTATAACAATGCAACACCTTTGGAAGGTAGGCATATGTAAGTATTAGAGTGGGAAATTCATACACTACATAAGCAGTGGGGAACAATAAAGAACATAGGTACCTCTAAATGTTAGTATTGAAGTACTGAAGTAGTATTTGCACCTCAAAGTCAACTTCCAAATTGGCCACCCATGTCTAAAAATCATTATCAATGTGGAATTATTACAAACACTAAAACATTTTTTGTATTTTTTATCAATGTGGAATTATTACACACATTGACACTTGTTTTTGTCTTCTTTTTTAATTTTCTATACATGCAAATACTAATCATATTAATGTGCAACAAAATCCTCCGCAACGATGTACCATTGTGATTTAGTAAGCTTGCATTTAATAAGGAACCATAAAGGAAACCACAAGCAATGGGAAACCAAAAAGAAAATAGGCACATCAGTGTTAGTACTAGAATCAAGGAGGATGTGTCGTATCAATTTAAAGACTTTCACCCTAAAGCTAGACTCTAAATTAGCCAAACTTTTGGTGCACATAGTACTTCATACACAACTAGTGTCTTCCAATTCTTATCAATGTGGGATTATTACACACTTATTTTGTCTTTAAAATATGGTTTTCTATGCCAAGAATAATAATGATAGTCATGTGGACCGAAATCCTCAAAAAGGGATATGTCAAAGTTGTTTTCTGGATAATCTACAGTTGGTGTCATTTTTGTTGTCATCGACATTTCGAATCCGAATCGGGATTCATCATCGGGACTAATCGTCAAATGTAAGCATGCTGATCTTAGTCAATTAATACAGGTGCAGGATAATTTCCTTTTAAAATTTTACCAAGTCGGTTATCTATAAACCCTAATTTTAGAGCTAAACAATTAGAAAACATAAGTAAATTTAATTAAAGTAATAAAACAATTGTTGAAGATTAATAGTTACATAAGTATGGATATCATAACTAAGTATAAATATTGATAATGGCATATATCCATATAGGTATATAGATCTAGGGTTTTGAATGATTAAAAATGATTAGGATGCTTTTAATAGTGTTTAAATTATGTAATAGGGTTATTAATGCTTTTTAGGGTTTTATGTAATTTAAATCATAACTAAGTATAAATATTGACTAGTATATATCTATATAGGTATATAATCAAGGGTTTGAATGATTTTAGTAGTGTTAATTTATGTAGTAGGTTTTTATTAATGCTATTAGGGTTTTATGTAATATTTTAATCATATCTTAAATATGATTAATAGTGCTAATATAAGTAGTAGGGGTTTATGTGATTTAAGGTTTTTTAAGTATTGATAATAGTATAAATATATAACTTAATTAATAATAAGTACATGATTTATGATTTAAGATTAGGGTTATTTATGATTTAGGGTTTAAGTGATTTAGGATTTTTAAGTATTGATAATAGTATAAATATAGAACTTAATTAATAATAAGTATAGTAGATTTAAGGTTTTTTATGATTTAGGGTTTAAGTGATTTAGGATTTTAACTATTGATAATATTATAAATATATAACTTAATTAATAATAAGTATAGTATTTACATAATATTGTTAATTGTGGATTTAGAGTTTTGAGATTAGGATTAGGGTTATTTATGATTTAGGGTTTATTTGATAATAGTATAAATAAAGAACTTAATTAATCATAAGTATAGTGACAAGTTTTTATAAAAAAAATTAGTAGTAATAAGACTAGGTTAGTTGGACCTCTAAACCTATAAACTAATTCAAAAAAGAAACCAAAACAAGCAAGGAAAGTCATACCTAATTTGATCTATGAGGGTCCCTTAGTTGGTTGATTAATGGATGCCAAAAGCTACTTACCTATAGGCCACTGTCTCTGTTTATATTGTTGGTGTGCTTGATTATTTCTAGAGCTTCTCTTAAGCGTCTTTTGTAGTAGTGATTTTCTTTTGCTAATATCTTGGTTTCCTAAAGGAAAACTTGATGTTTGGTTTTAAGGGAGTGTTCTGCTAAGGCACAAATGCAAGTGCATTCATGTGGTTTTGTAAGATTACATTTAAGAACGTTGGATAAAAACAACAACCATGAGTAAGGACCTACAATTAATAATCACAATTTCATCATACTAAAAGAAAAACAAACAAATGAACAAAAAGTGTCATTCAAGTCATTTTTTGATCTTCTAGGTTATATTAAGCTTTTGTGGGAAAAAAGGTACTTTTTATTAAAATAAAGTCTTAAGAGTCCTTCCCACATATCTTTCATTTTTTCTTTTAAAAAAACCATCCATCCCTAAGTATCATTGAAAGACTTTTATTTTTATCATCACTTATAGCTAATAGAATCATCTTTATTGGGAGTCAATCTCATTTGAATTGAGTTCCATAAATATTTAAGGAGTCGAGTCCATTTTATCATCATTCCCTCTTTAAAGTCAAGTCTACTTGTATTGTCAAAGTCCAATACCACATGACCTCTATACGTTCAAACCATGAAGTTAAAAAGAATACAAAATCCCACTATGGTTGAAATCTAGTCCAACTCTTGGTTAAAATTTTTGGGACCAATGACATCAACAAAAGGAGTTTCAAGAAAAACAAATGCACAACATGATGGTTGTCTTTTGGCCCTTACTGCATCAATAGAAACATGTTTACAACCAATCGAACTCAACTCAAGCAACTGCTTTGACATTTTCTATGTTTCCACAAGTAGTAATGTCTAACAACTAAACCAATAACTACTATACATCTTGCACCTATCCATGCTCAACACCATTCTCAAACATCTTCTATGTCTGCTAACTATACTCCATAGAGTTGTAAAAGAACCCAAACATGAAGAATCTCATAAGCAAATGTAATTTCAACTATAAGTTGTTCTCATACATACAATCTTCCAAGAATCTACTCTTGCATTGATTCCCCAAGTTACCTAGATACTTGGGATTAGTGTTTTCAAACTCGGATCGAGTTAACTCGGTCAACTCGACTGAGTTTACCACTGCCCGTATTGATTCAACCAATGGATTGGTTCAGATGGCCAGTTTGGTACCAAACCGACTGGGTTGAACTTCAACTCGATCGGTTCGGTACCAAACCAACCCTACTCGATTGTGTTTGTACCTACTAGACCCCACTGTGGCTGACTCAACAAACAAAAATCAATTATTTTATTAAAAAAAACTAACTCCTAAATGCTACCAACGTCCTTCCTTGGAGAACTCTCATTTTGCCTCACATAGTTTGACCAAAAATGTTGGCAATTAATGGTAATGTTAAACTCTTAAAGTAAAAGTTGACATTTCCTTTATCTTTCCTTTTTATCCATTGGCATTTCTTTTACCTTTCCCTTTTACATTTCCTTTACCTCTAATTTTTATCATTTTACTTAAATTTTTAACTTACCATTAATTGCTTCGAGACATTTGAGAGTGGTTCCAACCTCATCGAACTTCATACGGAGAAAGTAGAATTTCATATCCCATTCAAAATTCAACAGACTTAATAGTTTTTAAGATTTCAAGTTTGGTAGGATTGCAACATTTTCATTGGATTTTATCATGTATGAGGGTATGGGATTAGCATTTAATCAAAAGCACCAAGCCCTTTGTGTACCTTGATGTTGGGGGTATTGATTGTTGAACTCCTTTGTCATGCCTTAGCAAAAATGTACCCTTCACTCAAACCAAAATCATTGATTATGCATGTTAATCTTTTTCTACCATATTATAAGGCTTGGATTAAGCAGTTTCATCGAAATAGGGTGGTGTTGACTGATGTCCCTAGAGGATCAAAGTAAAGGAAAAGGCTAGACAAGAGGCAAAGGGTGATACTAATGATGAGGACCCCAATATAAGTGCTGGTGGAACATTGCTTGTCCTTTAAATATTCTCGTTCATTTATTCATAATGTTTTCTTTCAAAATTTCAATAACTTTTTGGAATCATGGTTTGGAATCTTTAAAATATAATTTTTTCATTTAAATTTAAAAAAATTATGTATTTTTTAGTAAAACGAATCATTGAAATCAGATCAGTCCAATTCAATCCGAGTACGAGTCCAAGTTGACCCTCGACTGATTATGACTCCAAGTCTAAGTTTTAAAACATTGCTTGGGATGCATCGAACTACTCTATCTCCACAAGGTAGTAAAGCTTTAGTGTTAAGGGTTCATCTTGAAGTTGTATCTACATATTGTTAATGTTTATGCCATTATTATAGTTCTTTGCATTTCAATAGGTAAGAGCAACATAAGAACAAGATCACTGAGAAATACACATTCACAAGAGACACAACATTTATCCTGGGAAACCCTCTAGGGGAAGAAAACCCAGCAAAAACTTCATTATCATAAATTGCCAATACAATGTTCAAGAGATAACTCAAACCAATACAGATAGTCCTCTCCAAAAGATGCACCACTCTTCTCCCTCTTTCCAACTGATAATTGCAGCTTGCCTCATAAGAGAATGAGCAAGTGAGTTGTGTTCAAATGAGGCGCTAGCCTCCTATATTTATACAAGTTTTGGCACGTGTGAAGTGTCTCTTCACTGGCAGGGCCGACTTCTCAATCTGGGTGGGTAAACCCACCTTTATTATATTTATGGGTCTCTTAATTAACTGTTGAGGCCGACTTCTTTTTCTGCCTATTATAATTGTCTGTTGACCAATCCACAAAAGGGGATTTGGTCCTAATACAATTACCGACATGATTAATCCACAATGGGGATTAATCCTATAAATAATATATCAAATAATAATAAGAATACTCTTTGTAGTTACATTATTTCAACACTCCCCCTTAACAAGAAGGGTATTCTTCAACAGCATCAGGCGAGAGAGGTCTGCATCATCAATGGCATCAGGAGGACAGTATCGTCAATATCATCTTGAAACATTGGCTAGCACATTTACGAGTCATCAAAAGTTTTCTTCATCGGCAGCATCATCATTCTCGAAAGAATGACATCATCATCTGCATCAAAATGTATCAGTAAAAATGATACCCCATCATAGCACTAGGCTGGCACATCACAGTACTACACTGGCTCAATGTCACAGCGGTTAAGCTAGTAGCTTCATGTCAGTCACATCTTAGCTTCATGTCAGTCACATCTTGCTTTACGTATAACAACGAGGTCAGAAGCAAGGAATCATCTTGCTTTACATCTAACAACTAGGTCAGAAGCAAGGAATACATCATCATCTCCCTTTACGTCTAACAACTAGGTCAGAAGCGAGGAATCATCTTGCTTTACGTCTAACAACGAGGTCAGAAGCAAGGAACACATCAACATC
>JASDQU010212203.1:5988-18583 GCA_032191745.1 Picea mariana | reverse complement strand
GTTCCCAAAGGCGAACCTCATGTTGAATGTTATCCTTTAAAGTTCCTATGAATACATCAATCAAGTGCTCATCTGGAATATATGTTACCTTTATATTCAATCTTTGGAAGTTCTCAATGTGCTCTGTAACTGAACCCTTTTGCTTGAGATTTATCAATTGGCTAAAGAAGGTATTTCTCCTTGTATCCTCATAGTGTGCTATCATTTCTTCCATGAAAATTGTCCAAGTGACGAGTGATTTGCGAGAACAAAGCCATCGATACCATAAAAATTGATTGGGTTCTAAATATAAAGAAGAAATATGTACCTTTTGTGTATGTGGAACAGTATGTAGATCAAAGAATTTCTCCATCTGAAGTATCCATGTGATTGGGTCCTTGCCATCAAACTTCTTCATATCGATCTTAGGAACGAGGTTGGTCTTCAACCCAAAGTTGGAGTTTCTTCATTCTTGATTCATATTCCTTGTGTACTCATCATGAATTTCATGGGATAAATTTTCACTTTCAGGTGTCCTCTCTATTAGGATATTTTTCAATCCTTCCATGATCTCCCTTTTTAAACCATCCATCTTAGTATCCATTATTGCCTCCAATTTAGCTTCAGTTGAATCCATCATCCCTTGTAGTTCATCTTTTGTCACTGTCTTCTTTTGTAATTCATTTATGTCCCTACGCATTTCTTCACCTTCATCACGACTCCAATTAGGAATGTCTGGAGACTTATTTGGTGTAGAAGTTCCCTTTTTTGGTGGCATGTTGGCCAAGTATCACTTTTGAACCTTGATTTTGAGGTGGTTCTGCTAGACAATCTTTCTGTTGTTGTATCTCCAAAGTTTTGGCCCTTCTGGGTATGAAAATTTATTTTTTGTATTTCTCTGATATTTATTCTCTGCAATGCCACAGGTCTGATCAAAATTGGATGTGCCAAGTGGAATTTATGGTAACTTCCCCACAAATTGTTGATTTTTGGTCTTTCCAGTAGATCTCACTTTTATAGCATGTCCCACACAAAATGATTGATATAAAATTATGAAACTCATACCATAAATACTACGAACTATCCACTATCCAATGCAACCGGTCTCACTCAATTTGGATACTCTAGGAAGAATTTATGATTGCTTTACCCGGAACACCTTCTTGAGACTAGTCAATAGGACTAGTCAGATACCCTATCTTCCAAAGGGTGTCTCTACAAATGTAAGATGACCCCGAAGCTGAATTTTTTACCAAATATACCTTACTAATTTCTATGAATAGCATCTGTATTTCAATGTCTGAAACATTACATAAAAAAAAATTATAGCAAAAATTCCACAATGACTCAATTCAAGATGATTCCAGAACCCTATCTTACACATGTTGTATCTCTGAAATTATAAGGCCTCAAGAGCTTAAATTTAACCCAACGTACCTTGATCCGTCTACTAAATATCCTCCAAGAAGTTCCTTCTGAAACATTGTATAAAAAAAATTATAGCGAAAATTCCAAGGTGTCTCAGATGTAGCAGCGAAACCCCAAGACCTTGAGCTCTGATACCATATGTTAGGAACCAAATATCAATATAACATAGAAAAACCTCAGGATAAGTACTCAACACCTTGAAAAAGAGATAATTTTATATAATAAGCCTCTTTGAGGGCGAAACCTCCTTATACACTACATAAATCTTCAAGTACAAGATGATTCCAAATGAAAATGTCTCATTGGTATATATAGAAGACTAGGAGGTACAATTACAACTAATGGAATCAGGCCGACATAAATAAAATAAAATTACTAATGTAATAAGCCCCAATTAAGGGGTAATGAGCCACTATTTAGGGCTTAACAAAGAAGGTATAAATAGGATGTTCGGTCATTGAACGAGTTATTGGGTCATGCAATGCAATCATTGTTGGTTATTCCCTAAAATGTTGAAATTTAGATGACATGTGTCATATTTGAGGGATATCATAGCCTAAGATCAACAATCTATCTACACATCATTTACAATGTATCAAGATACATTAATTATATGTTTTATCTAGTTAGAGGCTCCCAAATATTTAATGCTCTTGGTTTAGTTCTTATGCAAAAGAAAAGTACATTAACTTCATCATTTTCACTAGATTCCTCATCCACGTCCACAACAACAATGGCTTCATTTTCAATTGATCCTTTTGACACATTTTGTTCGTAAAAAGAACATGGTATCCTTGTTAGAATCAATTACAACAAAAAAATTGTTGCATCTTAATAGAATAGAACTTGAAAGGTGAAAATGGTATATTCTAAGTAAATCAATGAACCTTATCATCAGGACATAAAAGCTCTAGATCTCTTTTGGTAAAGAAATATTCTTCTTCTTTTTCTGTTTCTTTCCCTAGTCCCAAAGGTAGTGTATGTTAATAATATCCATTGATTTCACTAATTACCACAAGGTGACAATTAGACCCCAAATAATAAAAATACTCAAGGCCATTAAATTACTATTTAATATATAAAATCCAAACCTTTAATGTTGTGTTCTCCATTGATTATTTGTAAGCAATGTCATCGTGAGTATGCTTCAATTCCTTCCAACCATATAGTATATCATGGTCTACATACAGGAGGGTTGCGGGGTGATAGGGTGGGGAAGGAACCTTGAAGGTCTTGACTTAACACATGATAAAAATGAAATTAGTTGTTAATAATTTCTACCAACACAACATATTATTACTAAATATAACAAATAAATAATTAAATTAATGCTTACATGTTTATCTTCTAGTTTAGATCTCTCGATCCACCCTGATTGATGAGTGATGTATTGCTTAATATTTCTAGCACATTGAAAGATCTATAGAATGAGAGAAATGTAAATACCCAACCAATATATGTACATAACATTGAAACTAAAAGGTGTGAACCAATTATTATTTACATCTACCATTTTTTTTTGTGGGGTTAGTGCAGTCTCTGAAGCTTTTGCTTCATCTTCAACTTTCATAACTTTTAACAAAACCTTGTAAACATTTTCACTTATTTCTGGGGATATTTTATCCACCCTTTTTCTATCATATGTTTTTTCTAAATTCCCTAAAGTAGTTGTCCTTTAATCATTTTTCCCATAATTGAGATAGCCATTGCAAATCAAAATTTACATCAAGATATATTTCATAGAATTATTTCATCTCCTTATAGGGCTTGTGAAAATTATTCATAAAGTTTTTCCTCATTACTTCACTTACCTCCTTATGAAACTTCATATCCATGTCATGCATTCTCCTCGCTTGTCCCTGAATCGTTGGAAATTTAAATGCATCAAGGATTGTTTATACGACGCTACTATTGTTTTCTTTTGACTTTCTTTGAAGGGAAAAACTACATGCATTATCAGCACCTACACAGAATCAATTTATTCATATTAGGAAAAAAATATAATTTAATAATTTATATAAATTGGAAAACAAAATGAGTATATCTATCACTTCCTACTTACTACATTAGCAAGTTCAACAACTCCTACAACTACATCTACATTTGAATATGGTATAGAAATAACTTATGCATTGGTAGAACCAACATGAGGCACCACACCTACAAAGGTTTTAAAATCCTTTATCTCTCTCATAACAAATATTGTTATTTTTTGTTTAAGTAATTTTCTGGCTTCCTTTCTCAATCCATCACTTTTTTTCTTATCATGTACGCCCAAATACATTTATTAATAAAGTATAAGAACAATTTGATTTATTTCATAAAAACAATTAGTAAATTACATTCATGGAATATATTATAACTTGCATATGCATTGAGAGTTTTTTTTCCCTTTATTATGTCATGGAGTTCATTGACTAATATCTAACCTTTCTCTTTTGCTTTGGCGTTAGAAACAAGTACATCTTGGTGGGCCTTCTTTAAGCCCATCTATCTCGTTTCAAATAATGCATTGAAGTTAGTTCCTATAGATAAAAAATCAAGTATGATGTATCAAGTGTTACATGACATGATCAACATCCAACATTAATAATGCAAGGAGCTCATTCCATTCTTATAATATGACTCTCTGCAACCCTACAATGCTACAATAAGTCCCTTTCAAATAATGCATTGAAGTTAGTTACGATAGATAAAAAAAATCAAGTATGATGTATAAGTGTTACATGAAATTATCAACATCCAACATTAATAATGCAAGGATCTCATTCCATTATTATAATATGACTCTCTACAACCCTACAATGTTACAATAAGTCTGAGCACTAAAAAAACATAATTCAACTTATACACCTCACTAAAATTTCCAATTATGGCAACAACAAGGCATCATACTCAAGACATTATGGAAACAACACTAAATTCAACTATGGAAACAACAAGGCATCATACTATTATATCATGTATATCACTATGGGAGGTTAGCATTGACCACAAAGTGTTTAAAAGAATGCCTAGATGAGATGTTGGGACATGGAATGAAATAATTGATTAAACAAGACATCATGGTCATGGAATGTGATCATTGCTTAAAAAAGATGTTGAGAGATTTTGGGTCCCCATGAATCATTCACATTTTTCAATGAAATGCAATTATTGGGAATAAAACCCAACTCAATCACCACGGTTAGTTTTTTTATTGCATGTGCAAATTTATTAGCTCTAGAACAAGGTAATAAAATGTTAGTTATGTAATAAGAATTGATTTGAATCTAATGAAGTAGGGTCATGGAATGTAATCATTGCCTAAATGAGATGTTGGGAGATGTTGGGTCCCATGAAGCCTTGGCATTCTTCAACCAAATTCAAATCCTTGGCATGAAACCTAACTCAACAACCAAGGTTAGTTTTATTCTTGCATGTGTAGATTTATTGGCTTTAGAAAAAGGTAAGCAGATCCATGGTTATGCAATAAGAATTGGATTTGAATGTAATATTGTTGTGGGCATTGGTCTTGTAGGATTGGAATGCAATCATTGCTAGTTGGGATATAAGTAAACCCTTGTTGAAAAGTAATATGTAGAAATCATTTAGTCCATGGTGACTTGGTTAGGTTCCTATGAAGAGAATCTTAATCACTAGAAATATTTCCTTCCCATAAGTGATCACGAAGAAATATTGTTGTTAGAAGTATCTTTGGTAGAAAATGAAAAGAATAAACTCACTAATAAAAGGAATTTGTTGAATAGAAAAAAGATAGAAATGTTCATCAAACAAAAATATAATAACTATGATTAGAAGGTATCCATTAACTAGAGTTTCTAGAACAAAGGTTTTATTTGGTAGAGATAGAAATTTGATTTCTAAACATAGGTCTATCATTGAAAGAAATATACCCTTCATGCCCACTTAAATTTTTAGTCAAATCTATCAAACATACTAATGTTGAAAGGAAGCTTTCCATTTATATATATAAGTGTTAGCCTTGACATTCTCCAATGAAATGCAAGTCCAAGGCATAGAATTTGGTTCAATCACCACAACTAGTGGTCTTCTTGCATGTCTGCATTTATTGGTTTGGGAACAAGGTAATTAAATTCATGGTTATGAAATAATATGTGTATTTGAATCTAATTATGTTGGGTCATAGAATGAAATCATTACCTAAACAAGATGTCAGGTCCCCATAAATCCCTGACATTCTTAAATTAAATGTAATTCATGAGTATACAACCAAACTCAGTCACCATGGTTTATGTTCTACCTGCATCTGCAAATTTATTGGCTCTCGATCAAGATAAATATATACATGGTTAGGCAATAAGAATTGGGTTTGAATCTAATGTTGTTGTGGGAATTGCACTTGTAGAAATGTCATTGTTGGTTGGGATAGAAATTAACACTTATTGGGAATGAAATGTGGCAAACATGTATTCCATGGTAACTTGGTGAGGTTCCTC
Organism: Picea mariana; assembly: GCA_032191745.1. Classification (NCBI taxonomy): domain Eukaryota; kingdom Viridiplantae; phylum Streptophyta; class Pinopsida; order Pinales; family Pinaceae; genus Picea; species Picea mariana. The sequence goes on along the minus strand of JASDQU010212203.1, from coordinate 12,716 downwards.
AACTTGTTAATGACACGAGCCTTTCAAGGAACCAAATGCAAGATTCCAACACCGTAATCAAAATTATTTACACTACATTTGATCAAAATTCAAAGTCATGGAATGTAATGCAATCATTGATGGTTTTTCCCAAACTGTCCATCCCCATGAAGCCTTGACATTCTTCAACAAAATAGACCCAACTCATTTTTTCAATTAATGAAGGAGTTATGACTCTATTACAAACAGTTGGACATATTGCTACATCGTTTATTGCAATTTTTAGACTAAGTTGGGAAAATAATGAATGCTTTGGCACGGTGTATGATTGACGAGAGGGAATGGTGCATGTGTCAGAGAATCGACATGACCCCAATCTAATTAGTCATGTATGCAATGTGATTTTTTCCCTAGATCCCAAGTATCTAATTATAGTATCCAATGTGATTTTTCCCCCTTAAATCCATCTATTATTTTTTCCCTAAATATTGTAACCCTACATTAACAAGAATAAAACAAATCTCTTAATTGACCTAGGAAATTTGATTCAAGTGGAAGATCGGTTGCTCTATAATATCAACTCCAAAGAAATATTGTTTCTCTCATTGTTGTGCCAACACAACACCCTCCCTAATTTATCCTATTCACTTCAAAACACCATTACTCTAAGATAATAAATTGGGCCCCCTATTACTTTTTTCTACTATAAAACCATCTAAAACCTTCCATGAAAATGTTAAAGTCCAAGATCCTCTTCTTTCCCTCTAGACTTGACTATTTTTTAGCATTTTTTGAAGATAACTTTGGCTTGTCAATACACAATGTATCAATGAGCATCCTCTATCTTTGTCAATACAACTTATATCGGTGACATCTCCCTATTCTTGTCAATATTGTAAAACCTTCCAACACTTAGAAATTTTTGGTTTTTTTTCTTCCCTTTGATCCTAGTAGAGGCCAATCCTCCTTTTGGAACCGATATAGTGAAAGTTAATATTCTTTTGCGCATTGATACGTTGGAGGCCAAACCGCATCCTAACACCCACACACCAACGGTGGATCTCTATTTCCCATCGATACACAATGTAACAGTGAGGAATCCCCTTCTTCCACCAATACGTCGGCAAAAGATTCCCATCCCTCACCGACACAAGGTGTATCGAAATAAGAATCACTTTCTCGCCAACATAGACCATGTCAATCAGACGCTTGCATCTCAAATCCTCTCCCTAATTCTTCTGACTCCGATCCTTTTCATCGCGCCCATTAGTTAGGTTCTTTCGATTACCAACGATTAATCATTTCAAGTCTGATTAGACAAGTGATGTTAATTTCCTGTTGATTTTGATTGATGTCATGTCATAGTCGCAATTGAGTATTATAATAATATTAGAAAGACTCTTTGTGTCACTAGCAACTTTCATTATGCATACCATACCACCATGTATATTTTGCACCTCTTGATTCTATGACTAACCTTGATCACGAAAGTATCGTTTATTATCAGGTGGATTAATTACAACATCTACAAGACATAGGTTGGCTCTGAATTGCATCTCAGAAAATAATTGGTCTTCCCGATACATACTCAGTATCAAGTTCTACAAATATCGGTTGATTATTTAAATGGAATAATATTTCTCTACCACTGATGGGTAATCTTAGTTCCAGTGGATATATTGAGATCCTAGATAACACAGATGTCACAGGAACTAATGGAACTGAATTCCGATGAAGCAGTAGAAAGAACATGGCCCTAAATTTTATTAAAAAAGGCTTTTCTCATAATTTTGGGTCACTCGTCAAACTGGATTTTTCATCTCCAAAGTAAGCCAATTGTATGTTTTGTGGGATTACAAATCCATCGCCATTGACAAAATCAAAATTTGAGGTCCAAAAGTGCCAAAACGATTACCAGGGAATATTTCATCAAAGTAAATTTCATTAAACATGAATCTTCTCAAGTGATTGAATTCAGTTGTAAGTTCTCTCTCTAGAAACCTGTCCTCATACTCTCTACATCACAAAAAATGACGCCTCAATCAGACATGATATGAGAAAGTTATGTAATTTTGAACTTAGGTTATCTTTTTGCTAGCAACAACACATTCCCTTTATTTCTTGGCTTCATCCCCATATTCATTCAATGTGAGACAAGAAATAGGGAACCCTTCTTATCTTTCTTGCTTCTTTCCATTAAAAACGCTTAGAATTTTTTGTTGGTTCAAGCTCTAAATTATTTATTTTCTTTCTTCAAACTTCATCATTAGAAGATGTCCTTCACCCTTTGATACACACATCTTTGTATTCTCATCGATACGTGAAAAATTACCAAAACTTAATCTTTTTTCGAATTCTTTCTTCCCTTTGGACTCATATCGGAGGCAAATCTTCTTTTTTTCTCTGACAAAGAGGAGTCCAATCTTCTTTTTTTCTCCGACAAAGAGAAGTCCAATCTTCTTTTTTTCTCCAACAAAGAGGAAGCCAATATTATTTTTTTCTCCCACAAAGAGGAGCCCAATATTCTTTTTTGCTTCGATCTTATTTTTTTCTCTGAAAAAGAGGAGGCCAATCTTCTTTTTTGTGCCAACAAAGAGGAGGGTGATCTTCCTTTTTGCTTTGATCTTCTTTTTTTATTAGATATTATTTTTTTCTTCGACAAAGAAGAGGCCAATTTATCTAGGCACAAATCAGTGTCCACCCACCTATTTTTTTGGCTCAAAACATGGGTTTCCACCTTGGAAGTTTTTCTACGATTTTTTGGGTTCCGAACTTCTGGAGGCGTTTTGAGGCCCTAAACAATGTTTTTTGGGAACAAAAATTCCCCAAAAAAGTTTAAAGGCATGGTATAGGATGGATTGAATATGTACTCCTCTGATAGACCTTTCAAACAAGCTATATTACACCCCAAACAAAGACCGTATGCAAAAGTTACACCCTTGGGAAGTTGACGTACCAACTACCCCCATCGGGGCCCACAAAAATTTTGGTGTTTCATCTTTTGGGGTTAGAGTTTTGGATTTTATTTATGTTTAAAATGCCTCTAGAGCCTCATTGTAACCATCATCATCTTATTTTTAATGAGTGTAACCATCACATCGCTTCTCAGAGACAAGCTACCACCATTCTAGTGAGTCATTCACTCTGTAATTTTACAATTTCTGTACATTCTCTCATTAATAAAAAAATTGTGCATTATTGTATTTTTGTGTTTATTGAAATATCTTTGTATATTTAATTGTTATATCTCTTCCTTCATTTCATTCTAAAAATAATCCAGATCAGTGGTATCAAAGCAGGCTAATCCTTTTCATTTCTTGTGCATGTCCCCGGTGAGGTCAAGTTATAGAGAGTTGGGTCTCGAGCTAGTTGGGTCCACTCTCGCCAGCCCAAGTGGCCTCCCATGGAGAAAGAGAAGAGAGACATGGGAGTAGAATATCCCATCAAGTTTTTGCTCGCGGAATCCCTCGTGCAACATAGGAACGATATGTTGGAGAACTTTTCCCAAATTCTTCAATGATTGTCGACAATAACATGCTTGTCTTCGTCACACAATCGCTTTGGAGATGCTAATCCATTAAAGGTACAAGTTAATTTTGATATTCCCATATTTGAAGGTCAGAACGATGTGGATGCTTTGGAAAAATGGTTAAATTTGCTAGAAGGTTACTTCTTTGTTCACAATTTTTTCGACGGAGAAAAGATCACCTTTGTGTTCCTTAAGTCTCTCCCCCATGTCAAACATTGGTGGGAAACTTACTCAGAGAAAAATTTCACATAGGAGTCTGGAATATTTTGGGTCGAGCCTACTTGGTATTTTTTTATGGATGTAGTCAAGGAGAAATATTACCCTGTGGGAAACCATGATGAACAGTACATGAGATGGACCATGCTGCATCAAAAGCGGGACCAAACAATGTCGGAGTTCACAAATACCTTCAATACATTGCACACCAAGTTGGGTATCAAATACTCTGAGCAACATTTGGTTTTGAAATACCACAGGGATCTACACATGTACATACAAACTAAAATGGAGTTTATGGACATCTCATCACTGGGAGCTGCTTATAAATATGTTGTCAAAATCAAGCAAAAATTTAAGCGGTAGAACAAGCGGAAATTTGGGTCTACAAATCCGCAACAACCAAAGCATGGTAAAGAAGTCCTAATCCCTAGAATAACCAACCGTGTGACAACCATTCCAAGCAGTAGGAAAAGAAGAGAAATGGGAAGACGAAGAAGGACACTGGGAAGTGGTGTGACTTCCACAAAATCCCTTGACACAACACCGATGAATGTCGCTCAAAAAAGTCACTCGTGGTCGAGCTCAAAGAAATAGAGTTGAGCCCTGAATCAGAATCTGATTCAGACAATAATAAAAGGAGACAATTAATTGATGAAAAACCCACTACTACTATCACGATCGCAACAATCCAACCAAAAGAACCAGAGGATCCTGAGGAGGGGGAGCGCCTCTTCCATTCACAGATGTGGTTGAAGGGGACCCTGTTGCATTTTATTATTTATAGTAGAAGACAGAAGAACCTTTTCTTAGCATAGGTCATAAAGCAATTGGATTTTTCGATAACACCACACTCGTAGCCATACAACATCGGTTGGCTTCTCTAAGGAAGAGATCTTTGTGTCAACCAGCAGTGTCGTCTATCATACAACATCAAGCCCTTCAAGGATGAGGTAATATCTGATGTTGTCCCACTGGAAGTCTGTGATGTTTTGTTAGGACAGCCATATATGTGGAGGCTTCATGTTGTTTATGAGTCTCGACCTTGTAGCGTGATTGTTACTCTGGGGGGTCAAACTACAAGATACCAAAGGTAGTTCTCACTATTGTACTAAAAAAATAGTGTTGCAAAGTAATCTCTTATACCACCAAGTTTATCCTCTTCACAACCTGGTCAAAAGAGAAGGACACTTCAACCACTCTAGCCTCGGCCCAAGACCCTTCTATCTAGTAGAAGCAAATCAAAGAGCACCAAGATATTCCTATTGCACCTAAGTGGGTGCCTCCACACTGCCCAGTCAAACCAAGTTATGATAGATACATTCATGTTCTTCATGTTGCATCTTCACTGACAGAGTCCTCCCACACTCTGACAGATCATGCAACTATATTGGTTAAACAAATCCAACCCCTCTAACAACAGGTTCATAATAATCTTCAACAAGCTAAGAAGGACAACTTCTTTAGTGAGGTGAGCAACTTAACAAGGTTCAAATTCAACAAAAGCTTCGTCAGGGACTTGATACAATGGAGACCATTACTTCCTAAGGGGGGAGGATTGATCCAGGTGGGAATTGGTGGCCACCCACCTATTCTTCTGTCTCAAAATAGGGGTTTCCACCTTGGCATTTTTTCTACGGTTTTTCGTGTCCCAAACTTTTGGGGTCGTTTTGAGACCCTAAACGATAGTTTTTGGGCACAATAGCGCCCAGACAATAGCCGAAGGCATCATTTGAGATGAATGGAATATGTACTCCTCGGATAGACATTTCAAATGAGTTATCATGTGCCCCAAATAGAGATCGAATGAAAACGTTATGCCCTTGGGAAGTTGACCTACCAACTACCCTCATTAAGGCCCGCAAACCTTTTGGCGTTTCATCTTCCGGGGTTAGGGTTTTCGATTTTATTTATATTTAAAACGCCTCTAGATCCTCATGTAACCATCATCATCTTCTTGCAAATGAGAATATCCATCACATCTCTTCTCGGAGATAAGCTTCCACCATTCTAGCAAGTCATTCACTCTGTAATTTTACAGTTTTTGTACATTCTCTCATTAATAAAAAAAATTGTGCATTATTTTATTTCTGTGTTTATTGCAATATCTCTATATATTTGACTATTATATCTCTGCCTTTATTTCGTTCTAAACATAATCCAGATCAATCTTCTTTTTTTCTCTGATATTCTTTTTTGCTCCAACAAAGAGGAATCCAATATTTCCTCTCAAAAAAATACACAATTTCAAAAAACAATTGTCCAAAACAAAGTCCAGGAAGTGGACCTATCGTTGATTCAAAATCAAATTTTTTTAGGGTTTTTCCTGATATGACTATGAATTTCACAGATTGGATATATTTTGATAGAGTGAAAATATTTTAGTCAAACCAGTGCCAGTAGATCGAGAGAAGTCGTGGAATTTCCCATTGTTGTCATAAAATTCAATCTGAGAAGTATCACATAAGTTATGATCATTTTACATTTTCAGCCTCAAACCCTAACTACATAAAGGAGATCCATTGAAAAGTAAGTGATTCTCTTTGAAATCCTAGTTCTATTTTTTGGGTTTTCACAAGCAAGATGTATTTTACAAGAAAAGATGATGGTCTTAGTATTGAATAATACATAAAATAAATGAATTCATTATGACACAAGACATTAAAATTGTGGGTATATATGCATTTAAAAGATGACGTGGACATATGGTGGAAGTTGCTTAACCATCACAAGATGATGGCACTTTCTGATGAATAATATGAAAAAATGCTTTTAGACAAGTGGTCTCATGTTGGGAAGAAGGATAAGAACAACACTAGGGACGTATTTTCTTGTGACAACTTCATATTATAGGTTCATGGATGTATTCAACAAGAGAAGGCCATTGTTTCTATTAACCTTAGTTGCAAGCATAATTTCATCAATGTTAAATTGGCTAAAGGATTGCAAGTACCCACAAAGAATATTCAAATCACATGGGTTTAGGTTGAAAATGATCTTTTTT
>JASDQU010212202.1:2717-14978 GCA_032191745.1 Picea mariana | reverse complement strand
CCTTTCGGGATTTATGGTATCGGAGGTGCACAATGCAATTTTCCTCAAAATCCCGATTGACCAAACCGCGAAAGTACGGATGTACGCCGCGTGTCCTCCAGCGGAACGGTCGAGATGGTATTTGATGTTAGAAGAGGGTTGCCTTCATTACCAGGCTCGCTTGACGTGACCGGGTGCTAGGACCATAGGCTTAGCTTCAAAGGCGCTTATCGACGTTTCGGGGTTTGGGGTTTCAAGATGTAGAACGACGTGAAACCCTCACCCTTCAAACTCCCGAATGTCGAAATGCCGACGAGACTAGATCTCGCGCCACACGTCCTTTGGATGGACGACTGATATCTTTTCTTGCATGCAATATAGACGCTACCCATCGCGCTAATCCCGGTGCAACTCCGCTAACCGTGATTTCCTGTCGACCGTCGATCTGCTCCTATGGATGAATCTGGGCCGTTGACAACACAATTTCGCTCGTTTACTTGCTTGGAAGCCTAAAACGAGATTTTTCCGTGCTGTGCTTGGGCGCTTCTCGTGCAACTTGCAGACCTGAATATTCTTGTGCCCAAGACAAGAATTGTTGTTAACATAATGTTATAATTAAATGTATATATTTTTAATTAATACACATAAATAGAATGTTTAATGTTATGTATATTAGTTTATTGTTAAAATTAAAATTATTAAAATTTTATGATTTAAAACATATTTTATAATTAAAAAATTTTGAAAAAAAATTACTTGAGCATTTAGGTATCTTGTTATCTAATAATTTATTTACTTTAAATTAGATTAGAAGTTCATAAGACAAAAATACACTATTTAAATATTTAACTTAATAAATTTAGGAAAACAACAAATTGGAAACCAAAACATGCACACATGAACACCAATATTTTTTGGTAGATACCCCGGAAAAACCTCGGAGTGAAAATCAGTTTTGAGAATGATTTTATTATGCTAAAATCAGGGATCCCATAACAGAGATAATGGGCCACTAAGAGAAATACAACTCCAAACAAACTTGACAAAGTCTGGTTTGTTGTACAGCCCAAAACTACACACTTTTCGAGATGTACGTGTATGTCCCTATTGCTTGCCCACGTGCACACGCATGTCTCCACTGGTGCTCGCATACATGTACATAAATCCTGTACAACAAGCTTCGTATGGCACAACACTTCCTGTGGGTTCGCCTAACTGAAACCCACTTTTGGCAGCCTCAATTCTCTCTTCTCCTTGATTTGATCTCCCAATGGAAGTCCTTCTCCACCTATCCAAGATCTAGAATCACAGTCCTTCATGATCCAACTCTCTATGTCCTCTGTCAATCTCTCTCGATCAACTTGACAAAGATGTCTCAAGTGTCAAGTGTAAGAAAAAATCCTTCTTTGCTTCTACACTCTCCAAAGACTCCACACTAGCAAAAGTCCATCTTAGCTATCTCTGTGTGAAAGTGTCTTCTCCTTTACCCTAGCCTTGCTTTTACAATCTATTTCTAATCTCCAAAGTGATTGATGATTGAGATTACTTCTCACACTCACTTGAGATTTAGATTACATGCTAATTACTTTTAGCATTTTCCTTAAATAACTCAATTAATTCAATAATTAATTAATAAAAGAACTTTACTTTAATAATTCATTTAACTAAAGAAATGCTACCAAGATAGAAGGTTTTTGATGACATATGCATGCTAGACACCAGGCCTATGCGGAAATACCTATTCGATGCTACATGCATCAACACTCCCTCTTAGCGAGGAAGGTGTTTCTTGGAGAGCCACCTGGAACTAGTTATTCCTTCTATCTTGGCACAATGTCGAACACATCATCCTGGCCACTGGCATCCCTCCAACCTTGTTGGTCAGTTGCTTCTAGAACAATAGAAGTCTCAGAATCGATGATGCTATGTATCAATGCCACGAAGTTTGCAAACTTCGTTGAAGGTCTACTCTCCCTCAATGTACTCCTAGAAGCCTCCTGCTCCTAAGCATTCATCAATGTCATCTCGTACCAACTCAGTCTCTTGAAATGACTGGAAGGGGCTAGCTCCCTCTTCCCCTCTGAAGGTTGACTCCCCACACTGGAAGTCTGTGAACTATGCTCATCCTTTGGTTGTTCAACCTACAGAGCCTCTTGCTCCTTATCCTTTGCCACTGACATTGATCCATGATCCAAGATCCTCTTTGATCCTCTTACAGGTTGGCCCTGCAACCTATATAACCTTCCCTCTCCAAAACCAATGCTTATTGTTCTATCAGGGCTAGCTCCCTCTAAACATGTGAGTATTTTCCCTCTCTTAAAAGCAAGGACAAATCCCCTATCCTCCAAAACTGAAACTAGGAGCAAGTTTAGTTCTGGTACATCTAGCACCTCTTGGGATTACAATGAACTACCTTACGCAAGCTGGAACAAGATTGTTCCCTGACCCTTCTCTACATACTTAGCATCATCACCAATCTCCACATGGATCACTGAGTCCTTCGTCAGACTACTAACTAGCTCTAGTGCTTCTGTCATATGATTTTAAAAATTGGGCTCTCATCCTCAGATAATGGTCTACTTGAGGAATAATACATTGCAACAAATAGCCTAGCTTATCATACCTCAAGATCATTCCTTTGATCTTGTTGGTTTATATCTCCCTTGCTGCACCTTTACTCCTTTCCTTGGACCTGCCCCTAGACACTTGGATTAAATTCCTTCTCCACCCAATTAAGATCTCACTATCTCATTCTATGCGTATTTTCTGTCCACTAAGAAATAGGTAGAACTCCTCTAACTAATCACCTTTGCTACAGTTGTACGACCTTGTACCTACAAATTTCACAAGTCATACGTGTGTGTTCCTTCTACATCCTATGTATGTACACTCCCTAGGCTATAAATGCATGCATATGTATGTGTATGTTCCTTCTGCAACCACGCATATATGCGTCTGTTCTTTCTGCAACCTGTGTATGTATGTGCCCTAGGCTACTGAAACCTACGTACATCTCCAGATATTTGCTCCAATCTACTGGACCTTCCTGTTGCTACTCTACTTCCTGGATTTGTCCTTGCTCCATATTTGTCTATTATTACCTTCTTCTCCTTTGGACTGATCAAATCTCTAGGTGAAAGTCCTTCTTCACCCTTGCTAAGATCTTCTCCGAGCAAACATCTTTCTTTGGTTTATTTATGAGTCATTGAATCCAATAAATATGTCATCCTATGATCTTTGTATGAGTGCCCTTCGTCACTCATCTGAGATCCCCTTGAGTCATTATCCTTCATGGATCAAGCACTTGAGAAAAATTATTTCTTTTCTCTTAAGTGGATGACTCAAGCACATGAGAAAAAGTCTTTCTTTGCTCCTGTGTGCTCTTATGCGGCTTAGATATCTAGATGGAAGTCCTTCTCCACCTATCTAAGATCTCTTTGTTGGTTGCACAACCTCGTGCCATTGCCTAACAAGCCACCCAACAAAATTTTCCTATTGTCTCAACTATATTGCTCGCTACTCGGACCTGTTGATCTTCCCTGGCTATTGAAACTACCCCTGTACTAACCTGGAAAAACTTGTACGTGTCTGTCACAAATGAACCCCCACATATGTAAGCATATTTGCTTACTGCTACCTGTCTATGTACATGCCTATGCTTACTGCTACCCGTGTACACATGCCTGTGTCCAAAGAGACAGGCGTATGTATGTGTCTATACCTTTTGTAATCTTGGGTATAGCTCTGTAAACCTGAAAAGCCCTAGTTCTGCCTCAGTACGACTATTCCCCTTAAATATGTCATTTGATTTCTTCCTTCAAAGCATGTTGAAAACCTATTACTCTAGTACTTAGGTATCTTGTTATCTATTGATTTCCTTACTACAAATTAGATTAGCAGCTCACAAAACAAAAATACACTACTGAAATATTCAACTAAATAAATCTAGTGGCAGAAAAAAAACTGGAAACCAAATCATGCACACATGAAAAGCAAAATTTTTGGGTAGATAGCCCTGGAAAAACCCTGGAGGGAAAACCAGTGTTGAGAATGATTTTATTATTCTAAAACCAGCGATCTCGTAATAGAGATAATGGTCCAATAAGAGAAATACAACTATAGACAAACCTAGAAAATTATGGTTTATTGTACGGCCCAGAAATGCATGTTTTTTTAGATGTACAGACATGTACCTACTGTGTGCCCGCGTACACGCGCATGTCTCCATCATCACTCGCGTACATCTACAGAAATCCTATATGGAAAAATTTGTATGACACAACACTTCCTATGGCTTTTCCTGACTAAAACCCACTTGCGACAATCTCTATTCTCTCTTCTCCTTGATCTGATCTCTAGATGGAAGTCATTTTCCACCTATCCAAGATCTTGAATCGCAGTCCTTCATGATCCAACTCTCTTTTTCCTCTGTCAATATCTCTCAATAAACTCGACAAAGATGTCTCAAGTGTCAAATGTAAGCAAAAGTCATTCTTTGCTTCTACACTCTCCAAAGACTCCACACTAGCAAAAGTCTTTCTTTGTTATTTATGTGTGAAAGTGTCTTCTACTTTACCTTAGTCTTGCTTTTATAATCTTGAGTTATGATCTATTTCTTATCTCCAAAGTGATTGATGGTTGAGATTACTTCTCACATTCACTTGAGATTTAGATTACATGCTAATTAATTTTAGCATTTTCCTTAAATAACTCAATTAATTCAATAATTAATTAATAAAAGTACTTTACTTTAATAATTTCTTTAACTAGTCCCCGAGGTGTAGGACAGTCGGTGACAGAGTGTGTTGTTAAGCCACTCCATGTTGAAAAGTCACCGGTTCGAAACCTGCGGGGACAAAAAAATCCAACCATGTTAAGGGTTGGTGTGGCTCAGGCTGGGTGCGATCCCCGGGCGATTTTGACGACTTAGATGCCCTTGAGTCGCGGTTTCTCAAGCCAAAGGTTAATCCCGATGCCAAGAAGGTTCGGACCAATTAACAAACAAAAAAAATAATAATTTCTTTAACTAAAGTAAAGTTACTAAGATAGATGGATTTGAACGACTTTTGCATGCTAGACACCAAGCCTATGTGGAAATACCAGTCTAATACTACATGCATCGACATATACTTATTAATCACCCTCAACATACCACTTTCTATTAAAAAAATTCCTTTGTTGCTACAATGGAATGCATGTCCCTTCTTAATCAATATACCACACTCTATAGAAATCATATATGTTAAAAAGTCATAGGTAAGGTGTAATAGTTAAGAACATGTGTGTATCTAGAGACTTTAAAAATTTAGCTTCACAATATAGAAGATGTGTTTATTTTACTTGCTTAAAAATTATTATTATCCTCTTCATGAAAAATTTAAATTTTTGGAAATGAAATGTTTTATAAACTACATTAAATATATGTTTTATGTACTATATTATAGGTTTAATTGTTGGACTTCATGCTTGCAAACAAAATTCGTGAACATAGACAAAAATAGAGAAATATAAAACATCACACACGCAATAGAGATGGACGTCAATGGGGGGCAATGACATCTTTATTGCTCAGCCAAATGGAGAAATGAATACAAGTCTCAAGAAGCTCCTCATGGGCTTCTACATTTAACCATGAGAGATCTCAAGTGTTTCTAGGCATCTGGAAAACCAAACGCTTGATAAACTTTCAAATGAATGTAACAAGAAGGATCTGTGTTGTCACAACCCAACAATCTCCACCTTGACAACAATTTCTTGATACCTTTCCCAACGAATCAAACATCACCTTTTTGTAGGCCAAGAGAAGCCAAACACCACCGCAACTTCTCTAATAACATTGATTGCATGGACATGTCAACACGGTTTGCTCCAGTATGGACCACTCCACCTCCACATAATCAACATAACCACAAACTAAGTCATTGCAACCACTGTAGGTGATACTCGTGCTTCTCAGATATCGAGGCACCCATTTCCATGTTCTTTACTTGGTTTTTCTATGTGTCCACTGACAACACCAACTGCATGTGAAATATTCGAATATTGTCATCGCAAACATCAATCTTCCTACTGCATTGGCATAAGGTACATGAGACATATAATCCTTTTCTTCCTTACTATCAGGTCATAAACTTGAAGAAAGCTAACAATGGAAAGCTAAAGGGATATTTATCCATTTCACAAAGTTCATACTAAACCTCATAAGTGACAACCACAACTTACCATTTTTCCTGTCTATATGTACTTCTATGTTCAAGATTTGTTGTGATGCTCCTAGATTCTTCATCTAAAACATCTTGGTTATAGGGTCAACTGAGCCTTTAACTTGTTGATCTCAACCATATTTTGTTTGCCACAAGCATATCATCAACATAACATCAAGATAATGAATATGCCATAAAAACAATGATCATACTTACTTCTTGAAAAACAAAGACAAAGTCTTGAAAAACAAAGACAAAGAGTGGAACAAATGAACGATCCAGACTCGCTAAAGCTTTGAATAAATTTTATGAAGTACAAGGAAGATATACCGAATTGTTTTAATGCTAAGAAGTTAAGGGCATAATTCTAATTCTCTCATCGGTTATTCATAATGCAAAAAGTTAATCCAATAGTATTTAGCCTAATCTGATCCTACAGTTAAGACCATTAATATAAAAACGTGGATCGCATTCTCTGAAAACAAAAATAGAACCTTCCGCAGATGCCTGTCGTCTTTGTCTTTTAGTTCGACCGAATACATCGCATGAGATCCATCGCGATCTCAGCAGACTTGCAAACCAGTTAATGATCGACGACAACCGAACAAACCAAACTGCGATGTATTAACCAAACCAAAACTGCGATGTATTAATTTCAGTCGCTCATTAACTGTGCAAGGACAATGGAGTGGGAACAGTAAAATGTTCATGAGTTTCCTTTCTGTCTGTTAAATTGTCTGATTTATGTTTTGGTTTTCTACTTTTTTTTCCACGAGAAAAAAATGCTCTTTATATTCAAAAGGATATAAAAGTTTACATGACGGTTTACTAATACATCAGCTGATCATACCCATTCCACAATTACATGAATCCAAATCATCTATGTTCCTACAAATACGACAAATTGTCAAAGATTGAATATTGCAGATAAGGATCAAATCAAAGATTTAACTTATATGAAATGCCTTCATGACCATCCTCCCAATATGAAAAGTAAATTTGACTCGGGGGGAGGAGCAAAGCTTTTTTCGAGAGTGAGTCAGCCACTTTGTTTTCTTCATGGAAAATATGCTGGAAGGTAAGATTTCTGAAGAGAAGTGTAGCATCTTTGGTCCGTGCCTTCCAGCAATTAAGGGCTGCCACTTGGAGATCTGCCTCTCCATTCAGCCAATCAATGGTGATCTTAGAATCACCTAGGAGAAGCAAATCATCTGTGTGGCGACTAGCCAAAATGAGCGAGGTCCAAGCCCCAATGAGCTCCGCCTTTGTGTTGGTACCCTGATAGCAATTCAAAGTCCAATGAATACTCGAATGGGAATTTATCTTTATTATCCCCCCTACTCCACACTGCGAGCCTCCCACTTGTGAAGCCCCGTCAAACCAGGCCACCGCCCTGTCCACCGGGATATGAAGAGGCTGCCTAACAGTTGACTTAGCTTGTAGCGTCCTAACAGGTTTGTTTGCTACAGGCAAAATGAGAGAGCTGATATGAAGGATGGAAGGCTTCTTGGCATTGAAGAGTGCATCATTTCTGGCTAGCCAAACGAACCAGCAAATGTGGATTGGAAGCATTGAATGAGAGGTTGTATTGCAGATCCAGTGTTGGAAGCATGAAAGTATAGTGTTGCCAATCCACTGATTTGGAGTCTTTAAAGTCGCTGTAGTTACTGTCCAGAGCGCACGGGTAAATGAGCAGTGCACAAAAACATGTAGCGAGGATTCAATGTCTTGTGTACAAAGCGAGCAACGGCTTGGGCCCTCCCAGCCTCTCATCTGCAAATTATCCCAGAAGAGTAATTTGTTTTCCAACATGAGCCAAGAGAACAATTTGTATTTTAAGGGGCAAGAGGCCTTCTAAATCCTCTGTCTCCAGGATGCTGTTGATGAGTTCCATGATAAGGCGGCCAGAGCATTATAAACGTTTTTAGCCGATAATCTGCCTGTTCTATCGCCCCCCGTCCAGAGAAGTGTGTCCGCCTTTGTCTTTAGATAGATGCCAGATGCTTTGAGATGTTGGGTGAGTTTATCCCATTCAGCCGAGTGTTCCCGATTCAAAAGAAGATCCGCTACAGATAGCCAAGTGCCGCCGAGGGTGCCTGTAATAGAGGTATTGTAGAATTGGTGTAAATATACTAGATTTTTGCTGTGCAACTGTGCTTGAAGAGCGCTGGAGAGAATGGCATTTCTGCCAAGGTCAAGAATACAGTCACGACCGACTTCTATCAAACGACCATCCCCAGGATCCCACGTGAGCCACTTTAATATGATCGGTAGTGTGGCAGATAGTTTTTTCCACGACTGGGAACCGGTTGCTGGATGTGCCTCCACAAATCTGATCCAGAAATGGACTGGAAGGTGGTGTAAATATTTGTCTCTGATTACTGTGCTCCAAATTCCTGGTTTGGTTAATAACCTCCAGAAGGTGTTAGTCATAAGAGCTTTTTGAAAAAAAGGTAGATGTTTGAGGCCCCAGCCTCCCATCGACTTAGGCTTAGAGAGATCCTCCCACTTGCAAAGGTGATAGCTTTTGGTCTTCTTGCAGCCAGACCAAAGAAAGGTGAAGATGAGTTGTCTGAGCGACTTCAAAACGGAGGCTGGGATGTAAGCTAAAGCCATCCAGTACACTGGAAGGCTTTCCAGTACCGCTTTGATCAAGATGAATCTTCCACCCATAGATAGAAATTTGTTCTTCCAGTTAAGAATTCTGTCTTTGAAATTGTCAATGAGCCAAGTCCAGTCCTTTGAAGTGTATCTGGATGCTTTTAAGAAAAAGCCTAAATAATGAAAGCCCTCCTCCAGATCTTTGCAACCGATGCCAAATAGGTTGATTAAGTCGAGTTTTAAAGAGTCTGATACCTTTGAAAGCAAGAAGCTGGATTTGGAGGCGTTGATTTGTAGACCTGAAACAACACAAAATGAAGAGAGAATCGAGTGTATAATAGTCCATTCAGCCAAATTAGCATATGTCAAGATTAGAACGTCGTCAGCAAATAGAATATGGAGAATGTGAGTCGGCCCTGCCACTTTGACGCCTTTCAAAAGGCCCTCTGCTTGTTTGATCTTTAATAAGATGTTGAGGCCTTCCAGCGACAAAATGAAAAGAATTCTACTTGGATATGCTTACATCTCTATATATAATTTTCTTTTAACCTTCATCATAACCTTTAGATGGCACCACCAAAACGCTCGTGAAGATAACTTTGGTTCTCAACAGGTGCTCAGGCTAGCAGCCTAGCACTGTGGCGCTAAGGTTTTCACTCGGGATGTAGATCAAGAAATTGAAGGCAGAAATGTCGTCATCGTAAAAGCAGTGTCCTGTGTCCTATGTTGAGGTACCAAACAAAAAGAAATCTCGTAAAAAGGCTATAGCAGAAGTTTAAATAAATTGAATTTCAGTACAGAGCAAGGACGAACAATAATTAGTTTGTTGGGCAGTATTGAATGTTGTGGGGATTGGTGTATATATTGTCAGATTACACTTGCAGTAGCATTGAATGCTGGGCAGCAGGCTGTTTAATATTCAGCCAAATAAAAGTGCTAATAAATAAGTGATTTGTATTCGAAAGAGGAGGTTAATGTTACCTCGACATCAAAGGAACTTATAGTTGTTCTTATGCATACATGAATGTCTTTCTCATACTGGCTGGCTAGATTACCTTGATATATATGTCAGGATATATTCGCAACATCAACATTGAATGTTGCTTAGCAGGCTCATTATTATTCAACCAAATAGAACTGCCTATAAAAACGTCATATTGGCTGGCTAGATTGATATATATGCCATGATATATTCGCAACATCAACATTGAATGTTGTGCAACAGGCTGATTATTATTCAACTAGATAGAAGTGCCTATAAATACGTGATTTTCATTAGGAAGAGGAGGTTAACATTACCTCAACATCAAAGGAACGTATAGTTGTTATCACACATACATGAATGTCTTTTTCATACTTGTTGGCAGCTAGATTACCTTGATATATATGCCAGGATATATTCACAACATCAACATTGAATGCTGCGTAGCCTTGATATATATGCCAGGATATATTCGCAAAATCAACATTGAATGTTGCGTAGCCTTGATATATATGCCAGGATATATTCGCAACATCAACATTGAATGTGGCGTACGAGGCTGATTATTATTCAACCAATTAGAACTTCCTATAAATACGTGATTTGCATTAGGAAGAGGAGGTTAACATTAACTCGACATCAAAGGAACGTATCGTTGTTCTCATGGGTACATGAATTTCTTTTTCACACTGGTTGGTTAGATTACCTTGATATATATGCCAGGATATATTAGCAACATCAACATTGAATGTTGCCCAACAGGCTAATTATTATTCAACCAAATAGTGTTGGATAATGCCAACCAATTTACACTCACTTTTAGATATTGGGTAGATTTTCTGGCCCCTATTATTCTGTAATTAGTTGGATCAAATTAGCCAGATTTAGAATAGGGATACAGGCACATTAAATGTAATCAATTTCTTGTAAGTGAGTGAAGACTACTATATCTCTATGTAAGCCTGTTAAGGCAGGGTGTGAGATGTGAGAGTGTTTTAGAGGCATGAGCGTGAGTGGTCTGGCTGATGTATTATCTCCCTTGCATAATATTAACCGAATAACATTGTCACGTGGATGTTTCGCTGTATAGGGTTTTACCACGTAAAAACTCCGTGTCAGATCTGTGTTTGTTTATTTGCTTATATCTTCTTCTATATTTGCTTTCGTCGCAGAACAACAATTGGTATCAGAGCTATTGATTTATCGTTGCGTTGAGAGCGATTGAGTTATGTTGCGTTGAGATCTCTGACTTGAAATTACGCTGAGCTGAGATCATTGAAGGGAGCGCTACTTCCAAGGTCAGCGTCGAGCTGCCTTGGTGGAGGGAGCACCGATCTCAAAGGATCCTTCTGAATTTTCGAGAGTCGTATTTCAGCGCTGGCCCATATTCTTGAAGGAAGCGCCGACCGTTTTCTGAAATCCATGGTGAAATGAACCTCTGAGCGATATTGAGCACGTGAAGGACAATTTCTACCGATATGAGACATTGATCTTATGTGGCTGGAGGTGCGTCCAAGACGCTGGGCACTTCGTTGAGAGGGATCGTCCTCCATATTTACATTTTCCTTTGCACGAATGAGGTGAATGAATTTCTTAATGCACAGAATTTTATAAGAGTCGACTTCATAAGTGAAATGTTTATGAAGGCTTTCTCCTTTATTATTCGTGCGGTATAAAGTTTATTAAGTGGACATTTGTTTTATGAAAATAAAAGTTTGGGCATTTGATATATTAATTATTTGATGCCCTTAATCTTATTTTATATAATCCCACTTTGAAATAAAAGATTATACCTCCCATTATTTTTTTTAAAAGGAAGCTTCAACATGTAAGCAGTGAGTTGGGTATTAGGTAGTTTTGTGCTAATGGCTAAGATGCAGAGTTCAAAGTTTGAAGTTGAAAAGTTCAGCAGTAAAAGCAACTTTGAGCTCTGGAAGCTCAAGATGCGGGATTTATTAGTGCAACAAGGGTTGCAAAAAGCATTGGCATTCAATACAAAGAAACCAACGACTGTGAAAAATGAGGAATGGGAAGATCTGGATGAAAATTCTCTAAGTACCATTCGTTTATGTCTGGCAGATGATGTTTTGTTTAATATCGTAGGAGAGGATACAACATCAGGGTTATGGAGCAAGATGGAATGTCTATATATGACGAAGTCCTTGACGAGCAGGATCTACTTGAAGAGACAGTTGTTGTAGCAGCCATCCACAGGATTCTAAGCAATTAACTATTTATTTAAATGCTTACACATTAACAACTTTTTTTAGCATTATTTCATTGATTTTTATTTACACATTTCTTCTACATCTTCTCAATGGTAAATCTAATAACATGATGAAATAAGTAGTAGGCTAACTTTAAGATTTAAGAACTTAAAACATAAGTATACCCAAAATATCAATAACAAAAATATCACTGAAAAATACCTCCTCCTTAGTTTGTAGAAGCTCATCAGTTGTAATGTAGTCCTGGGCGCTTCCAAGTATTCTTTTC
>JASDQU010212198.1:3032-18583 GCA_032191745.1 Picea mariana | reverse complement strand
AAGCAAGTAAGCAAAAGCACCTATCTAACCTATTAAAGAAAATAGACAAGCAAGCAAAGACACCTAACTAACCTACTAAAGAAAAAGACAAGTAAGCAAAGGCACCTAACTAACCTAATAAAGAAAAATACAAGCAAGCAAAGGAAACTAACTATTGCAAGCAATCAAAGTAAAACTTCTCATTGAACAACTATCTAGTCTAAGAGGAAAGTGGACTAAATGCTTAATGCAAAACTATTTTTAATGCGTGAAAGGAAATCTAAGAGACAATTGGACTAAATGCTCAATGCAATGCATGAAAGGAAATTTATTCTATTGAAAGAAAGAAAGATTAACAACTAATTCTTAATCTATTATAACTAAACTACTATATGATCTATCAAAAAGCAAAGTCTATCTATCCTACAACAGCAATAAAACTATTTCCTAAGCTATGAAAGAAAGAAACTATATCTATGAAAGAAGGAAACTATTATTTAACCTATGACAATTCAAATATAATGTTGGTGGTTGTGTGAATGTCTTCGGTGTCGGATAATATCTCGAAGGCACTTGACAACAAAGGACAATTCCAATGGTATAAGCTCAACACTAATCTCAATGGAAAAATGAAAGGTATGGATTAAACAATCCAATGAAAATTTAGCCATGAAAAAAATAATGTTAAATACCCTGCATATTCATGTATAAACCATCAAAAACATAACAAGATCATCATTATTTAACTAAGAAATTTAATTGCATTTTAATTCTAGGAAAGGAAATTGCATAAAATAAAACTATGCTATGTCTACTCTAACCATTCAAATTGCAATAAGGAAATAATTGAAAACAAAAATTAAACTATGATATGAAAAAGTAAATTAACAATCTATATTAACCAACAACTAATTAAATGAAATCTTATATAAAACTGAAGTAAGCAAGTTGTAACTAAAAAAAGGAACTAATTCTATCCATCCATCAATCCTTGTTGAAGAAACCCCAAATCAAACTCTGTTCTATTCTAATTAAACTCTGTTTTGAAATAGACTATAAAATCATAAAAGAAAGCAGAATCTAATATCTAAATGCACATGGGGTTAGTATAGAGACTTGCAAGTCTGATCCTAATCTACCAAATCAATGCATGTTAACACATCTCATCATCCTAACCTGCAAAAGAGAAGCAAAACAATTAACTACAACAAACTATTGGAGTTACTTCACACACACTTAGGATTTATTTTTCCTAAGATTATTCCTTGTTTATTAGTCATAATTAGTCATTATCCAGTCTCCTATATTTTAGGGGAGAATATTCCACCTAGAGAATATTCTCTTTCAGTTGACACTTTAGTTTGACTAGCTGAGTTGAGTTTAGATGTTGCATTAGTTTTGCCACCATGCAACATTGGGATCATCACCAACTCACTACTCTTTGTTTAGTCAGTTAACTGAAGACTAATTGACTAGTTAACTCAGCTAGGTGGCAGTTCACTCCCGTAACTGCCTGAGAGACTAGACTAGGTAGCAGTTAACTCTTGTAACTGTTGTTGTGTGTCCAGATCAATCTATACCACCACTATGGCTCATTAGTTACTCATGTATCCTATATCTATTGTAAATTATTCACTCTTTGAGTGTGGAATACGGTTAATGAGAATTCTTCCATTCTTTCTATCTTGCTTCTTCTTTCTCAATTTATCTCTGCAAATGTGTGTAGTATTTTCTAGATAGATCTATTATGTGCAGTTTCAACACATTTACATGGTATCAGAGGCGACAAACTGCTAAGAAAAAGCTACACCAAATCATTTTTTGCAGGTACAAAAGATTGAAGACAACAAAAAGATGGATTATTCGTCGGAAATACTTTTCACGCCTCATAACTATTTGGAATGGAAGCCAAAAATTCTACTTCATCTTAGATGCAGAGGCTTGTACCAAATAACTATGGCAATGTAAGTAGAGCCTGTTTCTGTCGATGAGAAAAATGACTTTCTCAATAGACAATATATGGCCATAGGAAGTATCGACATGTCTATTTCTCCCTAACTTTTCCATCAAGTATATGAAGAATCACAAGAATCAAATCCAAATCAATTATGGAGCATATTGGAGGTTCTATTTGGGAATAAATAATATTGTGAATATTTCATGCAGGAGGTCGAACAGATAGAGCCAGAAGAGAAACCATCAGAAGATCAAGCCTCTTATTATGAAGAGTCTTCTACAAAAGTTTTTGCAGAAATTTGTATTCCATTAATTGAAGATGATGTCTACTCCATTTCATATTTGTTTTCTAAAATTAATGTGAAATATATATGTCATGCATCTTAGGAGTCACATGCAGACACTTTTTCATGCACCGTGCATGCATCTCAGGAGACAAAAAGGGAGCCGCGCACATCATACGCCATTCTGCTATTTTATGAGACAAATTTACAGAAACAATTTGGATATTTGAATTCCTCTCAGGAAAATATCCAATTTCAAAAAACAATCGTCTGAAATGAAGTTCAGAAAGTGAAGTTATGATCATTTTAAAATCAACAAAATTTCATCATTTTTCCATAAATGGTCGTACGGTTTTCAAAATTTCATCCAAAATTTATTTGGATATTATTCATTACAAGAAGATAAAGTGGATATGTGTGGAAATATCAATGATGAATATACTTCATCAGATCTGTGCAGACATCTACATCTTCAACAAAATCTTCAAAGAGTACGAACTTGCACAGTTGCAAGGTCTTCTTGGAGTGAAGGACATGGTTGCTTAGCAACTGCCTTTTGTTCATTATCATTTTTTATTTTATGCATTGTAATTTGAGGGGGGGTTTTGTTCCCATGAGGTTTTCCCTCTTTCCTTGTTTATTTCAGTGTATCTTTTGTATTTGGGTACCTAACATGGCCTCGTAGCTGGGACCCATTCTTTATTTTCACCATAGTGATGTTCAGGGGGGGTGTTGGAGTTAATTCACACACACCTAGGATTTATTTTTCCTAAGGTTATTCCTTGTTTATTAGTCATAATTAGTCATTATCCAGTCTCCTATATTTTAGGGGAGAATATTCCACCTTGTTTTTTACTCCATAGTGATGTTTAGGGGGGGTGTTGGAGAAATTTCTATTTTCAACACACTAGTTCAGTGGGAGTTAACTGACTAGTTCTATTTAGACTTTCTATTTTTACCATCACTATTATGCATGCATGCATGCATTCCTAAAGAAAGTTAACTACTTGATTTCTTTTCTTAATTATGGAATTCTTTGCCCTATATATGAGTGTATTTCACTCATTCATTGTATCATATTGATCATGTTCTATGTATCAATCATCAACTCATTGGAGTAGTGTGAATATATTTTCTCATTCTTCCATATTGAATCTCTCTTCCTTTTCTTGATAAGCTTTGTTTGTGCATGCTTTAGCTAGATCTCCTGTGCATATTTTCATGAAACACTTACATGGTATCAGAGCTATGCTGCTTGGAGCAAGCTAGACAAGCCAAAGAATAAGGAAAATTAGGGTTTCGGCGAGCTAAATCCATGGTTGTAACTTTCAGAAATTATTCCTCCCAAAATATTATGTTTTTGAGGAAACCGCCTGCATTGAAAGTAAATCAGCCCATTTTAGAATTGGTTTTTCAACTGTTTGGCAAGATTCTTTACCGTTTTCTCAGAAAATGAGCCGCAAGATAGCCTCTTGAAACTGATACGAATTTGTGGCCGTACCTTTCCACATTCATTGCTCCCAAAATATTACATTTTGGAGGAAATGGTCCACGGGGAAAGTAAATTGGCCCATTTTGGAAGTGGGTTTTCAACCGTTTGGAAATATTCCTCACCGTTTGCTCAAAAAGTAAGTCACAAGATCATCTCCTGAAACTGATATGAATTTTTAATTTCCTAATTTTTTCACTTGCAGATTGAGAGTAAATTTTTAGGGGTTCTTGGAATCAGTGGGAGAGACAGATATGAAAACTATTATACAGCCAAACTTGGTGGTAATCCTCACACCATACAATTATTTTGATTGGAAGCCCAAGGTAGAATTCCAAATCAGAAGGAAATGATTGTATAATTTGACGATGGCGACAGAAACAGAACCTACATCAACAATTGAGAAGATGAGATGGTCGAACCATAAGGATGAGGTCATAGGAATACTTCTTGAGTTAATCTCCACTGATTTGTGGTTTCATGTTGCCGCATGAAAGACTCCAAATGATATCTGGACCACCTTGGAAGGACTCTTTGGAAAGCAGGATGAGATGCGAGGTCATATACTTGAGGTAGAGTTGAATACCTTAGACCCTAAAAGTTTTGATAATATACAAGATTTTTTTACTAAATTTAAATCTTTTCTATTAAGCTTGGGTGAATGTGGTATTGATAAGTCTACACAAGAGAAACACCTTATTCTAACAATCTTGGCTAAGCTAGGACCAGAATACACTATATATGTCTCCAATTTCCATTCAGGCAGATGTCTTTTTGGAAAAAATTGGAAAATGCCTATGTTGGCTCAGTTCATTGAGTCTCTTACACAAGAGTAGACAAAACTCATACATATGGGCCTCATGAAAGATCCTAAAGCACATGCACTCACCATGCAGGATGGAAATGGGTCATTCAAACATAATAGGAAGGAGGGATATTCCAAATCCTTTAATGATTCTTCAGGTTCCAAAGACTCTTCAGATTCCAAGAAGAAGAAGAAGGGAAAGCAGTGCACTTACTGCAATAAACTGAATCATGAAGAATCCACATGCATGAAGAAACAAATCAATCTTATGGCACATGCACTTCAGAAGAACAAACTTGGAAACTTCATTTCAGAGGGATTCAAGAAGCAGAAGGAAGAAGATCCTGCTCCTAAGAAAGGTAATCATCATGCTCTTGTTGTAATTAATTCCACATTTGATTCATGGATTATAGATTCTGGTGCAACCCATCATATGGAAATGAACGAGGAAGTTTTCTCTTCCTTGAGTCCATGCTCAAGACCCCCTATTCTCATGGGGGATGCTACTCTAGTAGCAGTAGCAGGAGAAGGGAGAGTGGAACTCCACAATGGAAGTTTTCAGAATGTTTTACATGTTCCAAAGCTTTTTATGAATCTGCTCTCAGTTTATTAGATCACTCAGAAAGGAAAAAAGGTTGAATTTGCATCAAATTCAATTTCGGTAATTGACATGCATGAAAATTCGATTATTGCAATTGGTGAGGTGGATCACAAGTCAAGGTTGTATAAATTCACTAAGTTTTATGATGATGACTACTCTATTCTACTTACATGTAAGGAGAGTACTTTGCATGCACCTCCACTGAAACATGCATATACTCTTGTTCTTCCATTAGTTTTAGACATCA
Source organism: Picea mariana (assembly GCA_032191745.1). Classification (NCBI taxonomy): domain Eukaryota; kingdom Viridiplantae; phylum Streptophyta; class Pinopsida; order Pinales; family Pinaceae; genus Picea; species Picea mariana. The sequence continues at coordinate 13,222 of JASDQU010212198.1, read as the reverse complement.
GAGATGATTCCATACACTCTGATTCTGTACACGGAAGTAAGCACGTAGTACATCTAGATAATAAGTTAGTTTCGAAGCTTCAGCAGATGCCCAAGAAGGCACATACAACACTTAAGGCAGCAGGAAACCTTGCAAGGAATCAATTGGATTTGAGGAGGACTCGATTTGAGCATGAGGAGACTTCTCATGTATTTTCATCTTCAGAACCTGTGATGCCCATGCATTGCTATATGGTTCAATCTATTGATCCATAGAACTACAATAGGGTTGTGGGAAATCCATTATGGAAAGCAGCCATGCAGAAGGAGTATGACTCACTCCTACAGAACTGGACTTGGAATATGGTTCCACATCCACCAGAAAGGAATATTTTTAGGTGCAGATGGGTCCATAGGATCAATAAGTACAAGGCTGGACAGGTTGCCAAAGGACTTCATTAGATCCATAAATATTTCTACATCTTCACAAAGACTTTCAATGAGCAGAAGTTTCAGACTTTGCGGGATCGTCTTGCAGTGAAGAACACAGTTGCCTAGTAGCTGTCATTTTCTTCTTTTGATACATTATCTTTTGAGGGGGGGGGTTTGTTCCCATGTGGCTTTCCCTCTTTCCTCACTTTTATTCAATGTTCATTAGTTGCATTGTACATGAGTACCTAAATTGGCCTAGTATCCGGGACTCATTTTTTACTCCATAGTGATGTTCAGGGGGGGTGCTGGAGAAATTTCTATTTTCGACACACTAGTTCAATGGGAGTTAACTGACTAGTTCTATTTAGACTTTCTATTTTTACCATCACTATTATGCATGCATGCATTCCTAAGGAAAGTTAACTGCTTGATTATTTTTCTTAATTATGGAATGTTTTGCCCTATATATGAGTGTATTTCACTCATTCATTGTATCATATTGATCATGTTCTATGTATCAATCATCAACTCATTGGAGTAGTGTGAATATGTTTTCTCATTCTTCCATATTGAATCTCTCTTATTTTTCTTGATAAGCTTTGTTTGTGCATGTTTTAGCTAGATCTCCTATGCAAGTTTTCATGAAACAGTGACACAAACTAGTTGACACAATAAAAATATACATGTACAAAAAATAAAAGAGAATAATTAAATTGGGAAATGCATAAGCAAACATGAAGACAGTTACCAGACTGTTGATGGCTCCCCCAGCAAGTCGTGGTCACTCCCTAAAAGCACACCACGAGGTTAACAAGACGAATTCACCATTAAAACTTGAAAACACAGTTCTGGCATAATTCTGGCAATGTAAAAACTCAAAAATAGAGAAAACCGAGTTTGTCTCCAATACATTGGTTCTTCTACTTGGTTATGCTACTTAAAAATCATCTGACCATCCTAGAAGTATTTATAATCTTAGAGACCAAGTGGTCGACCACAGGAGGGTCGAACCACTTCTAAATTCGGAAAATTACAATAAATGATGCCCTAACTGATAAAACGGAGCGAGCCAATAATCACCCTCTTTGGACAATTGAAACTGAGTTGTCTGGAGCTCAGTAGCTGGAGGGGGAAAGGATAAACAAAACCCACGTGCTCGATTTTCCCATCATTGGCCGCCAATACCTTAACCGCCAAGTCACCCTGCGTTTTTGTGCAATACGCAGTGTTGGACAGAGTGTTGGATCGAGTGCCAGAACGAGTGTCGGATCAAGTGTCGGAACTAGAAACATAGTGTGTTTTTTCCCTGTAACACCAAAAAACGTGAATTAGCTCTTATAAATCATAAAACATGATGAATTATACTTGATTCAATCATTAAACATGAATTATGCATTCCTTATGGCGATCATAGCATTTTATCATGAAATTCTTCAAAAATCTCCTTTAAAATATGAAAAACACATATGTACATGTGGAAAAAGTGTATAATAACCGTCATGAAAGTGCTCATATCTCGGGCTCAACATTACCCCCACTCTTACAATTTTGTAGGTCCCACTGCAAACAAAAAGAAATTACCCCTTGTGACTAGGCTTGTTGAGAAGGATCAACTTTGGAAGCCTCTCCTTCTTGCTGTGTAGACTTAGTGTTGTGCCTCTTGTGTTGCTTTAATTGTGCTCTGAGGCTGCAGTTAGATTTAGTCATTTCATCAACCAACTGCTGAAGGGAGTTGACCTTTTCCTAAAGGACTGCATTGTCATGATGAAGGTGTACATCTATTGTCTTCCTCTCTTCCAACTATTGGAGAAGATGATGGTTTTCTTTTTGTAGTTTCTCTATGGTTGGGACAGAATCAATGATCTCCGGGGAAGGCTTACATCCTTTGAGGGATATGGACAATCTATCAGTTTTAGGATCCAGATTGGGCATGGGTGAAGTAGGAGTGATGGGAGATCGGTAAGGTGAGGTAGGTTCTGATTTTTTTTTCCTTAGTGGCTTTAATCCATCCTCAAAGACTTCCCTAAGTTACTTATGAGGGCTCTCAAGGTCGGAGGACACTTTGATAGGATCCGAAGTAGGTGGAGGTTTTGCATAAGGCTTGGTTCTTGTGTTCTGGGTACTCTTCTAAAAGGGTCCTTTACCAAATCGATTGGCTCCCCTCTTGTTTGTGGGAATGATGGGAAAGTCTTGCTGCATTAATTCTTGAATATTTTTAGGTGTAGAATCAAGAGAGAGTGAAGGCATTGGGGGGTCAACAATGGGATTCTTTTGGTCTTTACTCTTGGTCTTTTTACGCAATGAAGAAGTAGGGATATCAACAAGATTTTTTTATTGTTCTGGCAAAAAGAGGTTTTGTGCAAGGGATTTTGGGATTCTTGGAGAGAAAGGTTTGGATGGAGAGATAGTTTTTAGGATAAGTGGCTTTTTGTCGGTCTTAACTGTCAAGTGAGAATTTGAAAATTGGTAGATAAAGGCATCCAAATTTTTCCCCTGTTTCTCTAACTTGGCTAGAACAAGGAGCTTTATCAAGCCATGGTGGAAGAGATTGTTGTGGGGATTAGTCACATTTTTCCTCACTTGAGAGGACGTCTTCTCTGAGATTTTGAGAAAATAGAAGGGGAAGTTCAAGGGTTTGTTGAACAGAAAATGAGCCAGCAATCTAAAATGACAAGCTTTGAAAGTAGATTATATACCTTCACATGTAATTAAACTTGTGATGATGATGAGGGGATTGACCAATTATTCCTTTATCCACTCCTTAGCATGCCCTTTTTCTCCTAAAATTCTCTCAAATTCGGGCCTAAACACCCTATTGTAACTTGAGCGCAGCAATTGGTTTTTTTTGAACCATCTATCTCCCATTCTTGGGAGATTTGTTGCAGCAGCAATGGACTCTTCTGTGAGTTAAAAGGTAAGAGACCCTATATGTGTTGTCTTACCATCAAAACCAAATGCAAATTGCATAGAGAGGTCGTCATTGTGGCCCTGCAAGCTAGACAAAAATGGCCCCCAGCTAGCGCGCAAAAACACTTCCCTGCATTGTGCAAATTTAGGAATGGAAAACAAGTCTTCATAGGAGGAGGGTTTGTATCTCCTGGGCATTGTGATAGAGGTGGAATTCACCAAGCAAGGGAGAAATCGAGCCAAGCAATGACACGGATTTAGCACAGGCCAAATGCGTTTTGAACAGAGGATGAGGTGGCAGAGGTTGGGCGTGATTTCTTAATGTAGAGGAGAGAAAATGGGAAGGGAAAATGAGATAATAGAGTGCCCATCCTGATTTTGGATGCACTTAAGGTGGAATACGTTGCACACATGTGCACATGAGCTTCCATGTGTGGGAAGTTCGAATTCGATGGAAAGCTCTGGGGCAATGTAATGGTGTGTATTTAGATCAATGTCCAAGTCTTCTAACTTGGACATTTGATCATAAACATATGAAGCATCTTTTAATCAATGCCTGCAACCAATTTAATTGAATGTAAGTGAATTTTTGTTACCTAGAATCTAGGACAGTTACTGGTGTGTAATTCACATGGCACCTCATTCGAAACCTCATACGACACTTCATCTGGTACCTCATCCGGTACCTCATCCGGTACTTTTGTGTTAAGTGCATTTTCACCTCTTATAATGGATAGCCTGCAACTTTGAAGTGTTTTTGACAATCACAATAGTTAATGAGCAGAGGCAAGATGCTCCATGCTCACTCAATCTTCTTGCATGTGACATATAAGGTCAAAAACCTACAATGAATGGGTTATAGCAAGCATAAAACATGTATTGTCAAACCTACAATATGCAGTTTGTAATGAAATGATAAACTGATAAAGAGTGGTCTGTTAAGTATGTGTTCAGTGATTTATAGCACACAGGAGTTTAAGCATTTCAAAAATAACATGACTATCACTGTAATAACCTGTATCATAGAAATAATAAAAAAAATCTTGCAAAGATCTACTTCTCTAGGCAATGATCATTTGTCAGCTCATGAACCCCTCCCCCACACCTAAGCTTTGTGACACCTCACAATCAAAAGTATAGGAAACTAGTCAGTATCCCCCAATAGCCGAAGATTTATAGTATGTCAAGTGTAAAGATAAAATTTCACAGCTTGGTCTGACGAGACAGTTAGAAGATGGCCCCACCTATAGGATAAGAGATCCTATATATAGATAAGAAGAGGTAGGCAAGAGAGTTTCAAGATGGTCTTAGAGTTATTTCCCAATGGCAAGTTTATGAGATTCATTAATCATAGCTTAACCACACATACTCCATGTCATCTTTTTCTGCAAGTAATGTCGTACATCAGGAAAAGTTTAAATTTGTGATTTATTTTTGTCAAATTATCATCCTCGCTAGGTAGAATGCCCCGCTGCCAGCAAGCTTGTTCAGTACTCCAACGGGTTTACCTAGTCATACCACAAGCTGGTACACGCTGCCAGCAGACCTATTCAGTATCCTGACAGGTTAGCCTCTTAAACCCTCAGAGACTAACCCTCCATATTTTAATATTTTAGTATAAGATTGCTTATGCAAGAAGATGGGGGAACAACTCTAAAACAACTTTTTCTTTATTTTTTTAATTGGGATGGTATTTATGTTAGAGGATGACTTTCTGTTATATTACTTAGTGATTTTCCCGATGTAAGGGGTACTTAAGAGGACATGGCCTATCTAAATATACGATATAATCAAGCTATTTAGTGTGTAGCGAATGGTACCATTGAGAAAGAACAGAAAGGTATCTCTAGGCTCATCTTACTTTCTTCCTTGTAGTTATTGTGATGTTTCCATGACTAACCGCTAATTAGACTTCCTTGTTACTCTTTGATAAAGACACTTGACTCACTTACTCAGGTTTCTTGGAAAATCTATATGAGAGACCTCTAGGCTTGATAGTTATGGTATCACTTCCTTATACAATGGTGAAGAGTTTCAATAGTAACTGCTTTAGAATGCCTTAAAAAATAAGAATGTTTGCAAAAATATGGTTAACCACAGTAAGTCAATATTCATTTGATGCTTTAGCAAACACAACATTCAAGTGTAATAATGTTTTGAAGAAGGATCCTTGAAATTGTGTACTCCTGGTGAAATAAATACTTACAGAAATATCTAGAATTGTGTTATTAACAAAATGCAAAAACTATTTACATATGTATAGTAGGAAATTCAAGAACAAGGGGGGACTTCCCCATCTACTAAGGCCAATGCTTTGTCAGTTGACATGACTTGTAGAAAATCTTCTCTGGAAATGGGCTTATGATAAAACTTAAGTCGGTGTCCATTTACCACAAAGGAGACTTGTCCATCGTCAATTGTTTTAATTTTTACAGCTCCATTGTCATATACAGTGTCTACCTCGTAAGGATGCAACCATCGGGTGGTGAGTTTTCCTTTGAATGTTTTGAATCGAGAATCAAACAATAGATCCCAATCACCAGGCTAGAAGTGCTTCTTCTTACTAAACTTGTCATGCCACTTGCTCCTCTAGTTTTGGACTAATATCCTTTGTTGGATGGCATCTTGTCTGATTTCATCCAACTCATTTAGTTGTAGGGATCATTTCTTTTGAGCCTAATTCAGGTTCAATACTAACTCTACGGCAATACGGAAGGTCCTTACTTGGAATTCTATAGGTAAAAGTACTTGTTTCCCGTACACTAGCTCATAAGGGGTATGCCCAATGGTATTTCTCCATGTAGTCTGATATGCCCACAAAGCCTCTGGGAGCCTATCAGCCCAATCCTAGTGATGTAACTGAAAGGTCTTAGTCAATATGGCTTCCAAAACTTTGTTTTTGGATTCTACCTGACCATTGGCTTGAGGGTGGTATGGAGAAGATTTACGGTGTTTAATCCCATATTTCTCTGTCAGCTCTTTCATCAGCTTAGAAGTGAATTGAGTGCCTTGGTCAGTAACAATTTCACGAGGGACACTGAAGCGGGTAAATATGTTTTTCATAGATGAATTCGACAACAAATTTCTCTGTGGCCCTAAATAGGGCTTTTGTTACTACCCATTTGGTGACATAGTTCGTACAAACCAAGATATAGTTCTTCCTACAGGACATGGGTGAAATTGGTCCTACAAAGTCGAGGGCCCATTTCTCGAAGGGTTCTATCATAACCTTGGCCTACAAAGGCATTTCGTCGGATGACGTAGGTATTCCTATCCTTTGGCAACTATCACAATTTCTCACATACTTGGCAGCATCTTTGAAAATGCTAGGCCAATAGTAACACAAATGTAACACCTTATATGTTGTACGTTTGTCAGAAAAATGGCCACCACATGGTCCATCATGAAAACTTCATAGTATATCAGGTACCTCATCCTCTTGGAAACATCTATGAATAATCAAATCAGGACCTGTGCGAAAAATATCATGACCAACCCAAGAGTAATTAGCACTCTGTGTAATAATTTTTTGCTTTTCATGAGGTGACAAATGAGACGGTAACTTCCTAGTGGCCAGATAGTTTTCCATATCTGAAAACCATGGGGTATTGAAAGAGAGGGAAAAGAGGTGACCATCTGGGAAACTATAATCTACATGGATATCATCATCCTCGTTTTTTATTTGGGAAAGAAAGTCAGCTACTACATTATTCTTTCTAGGTCGATTGAGCACAATGATGTTAAATTATTGCAATAACAAAAGCCACCTGGTCACTTGGCCATTATTTATAGGTTTATTCATGAGGAACCTAATGGTGGAGTGATCAGTATGTACAAATACTTCATAACTTGCAATGTAATGACGAAACTTGTTAATAGCATGAACAACCGCCAAGAAATCTTTCTCAGTGACTGTGTAGATTAACTCGACAGGGGACAAGTTCTTGCTTACAAAATAAATGGCATAGGACTGTTGGTCCTCTTTCTTCCCTAATACCCATCCTATTGCAGTCTTTCTTCCCTAATACCCATCCTATTGCAGTGTCGAAGGCATCAGTGGCTATATGAAATGGGAGATTCCAATTAGGCCCTCTAAGAACTGGTGCCATAGACAGCTTAGATTTCAGGGTTTTGAAGGCATTTTGACACTGCTTAGTCCAAACAAAATCAACATTTTTTATCAATAATATAAACATAGGTGCAACAATATTTGTAAAATTTTCAATAAACTCTCGGTAATATTCGTCATGTCCAAGAAAGCTTCTCACCTTTTTTTGGGTCTTGGGGGGTGGAAGTCTAATAATGACCTCAATATTTGTAGGATCGACTTTAATTCCTTCATATGAAACATGATGTCCTAGAACCACTCCTTCAGTTAACAACATTTTGCATTTTTCATGGCTCGGAGATAGGTTCATTTCCTGACATCTAATGAGGACTTTTTCTAAGTTGTCTAAGGCTTCTTGGTAAGTGTTTCCATAGACTGTGAATTCATCCACGTAGACCTCCACACAATAATGAATAAGATCAACAAATATCCCTAGTACTGCTCGTTGAAATGTGGTAGGAGCATTACACAATCCAATTGGTAAGACCCTATAGGCATAGATGCCCCAAGGAAAAGTAAAGGTAGTCTTTTCCTGGTCCTCGGGTGCTATAAGAATCTGGTTGCACCCACTGTACCCATCTAGAAAGGAGAAATACTTCTTTCCGGACAAGGTATATAGAACCTGGTCAATGAAAGGGAGAGGAAAGTAGTCTTTCAGAGTGGCCTAATTGAGTTCCCGAAAATCAACACAAATTCTCCATTTCTCGGTCACTTTATTTGGAACCACTACAAGCGGGGATACCCACTTACTATCGGATATGGGATAGATAAATCTGACATTTAGCAACTTTTGAATCTCCTCCTTCATTATGTCTTTGAGTGTTGGGTTCATCCTTCTCTGGGGTTGCCTAACAGGTGTCACTTCCCCCTGGGTATATATGTGATGGATGCATGTGTCAGGGTGTATACCCTTCATGTCAATGTATTCCCAGGATAATGATCTTCTTTTTTCTTTAATGATATCTACTAACTATTTCTTTTGGTCTGTATCTAGCCCAGAGTTTATATGTAAAAATTTCCATGGACTAATCTCATAGGGAATAGTATAAGACATGGCAGACTCATCTATTTCGAAAATAAAATATCTCGAAGAAAAAATGGATGGGTCTAATTGTTCTTGAAAATATTCCCCAAACATGTACTCAAATTGGGGAAAAGACTGTGGAAAATCCACACATGTGATAGCAGAAATGAACTGGTTTAGCACATTTTCTGGTGTATGCTCTTGAAGTTCCCTTGCATGGTCACTAGGCAATACGGGTTCTTCCCAGTCTTCATTCTCGTATGGACATTCAAGCCACCATAGATTCTCCATAATAGGTTGAGCTGGAGGGTAAATGGTGAGCTTTTGGATAGAGAAACCATTTGAGATGGTCATTTCTCCTTCTCTACAGCCAATAAATTCATTGGTTGTGGCTAGCCAAGGTCTTCCCAAAATAATGTGATGGCCTCTAGAAGGATCCTTTGAATGAATGACAAGAAAATCTATGGGGTACTCCCATGAGGCTAAATTAATCATGAAATCATATAAAATCCCTTCAGGTATAACCCTAGTCTTATCTTTTAATTCCAAAATGGTTGGGGTAGGCCGAAGAAGAGGTTGTAACTGTAATTAATCCAAGGTAGTAGTGGTCATAACATTGATGGCTGCTCCTAGGTCTATGAGAGTGTTTCCAATGGTGACCTCATTAATGGTTATGGTCACTATGGGGTTTCCTGGATTCCCATATTTTGCTAGCTTTGGCTGCTCTGATATGTACTCAGGGAGTCCTCCTACCAAATGTACTGTAGGAGGGTCCTTCTGCTTCCTACCTGTCTTCTTAATACACAATTCTTTGACTACCTTACTATAGATTGGAATGTCTTTAATGGCTTGAAGTAGGGGAATTTTGACACAAAAAATTTTTAATTCATTCAAAATGTCAAATTCCGGTCGGGTGGTAGGTTTCTCGATTACCAATTGGTCTAGATAAGGAGGGACCTTCGTAATTTGTGAAGGTTCATTTTGGGGAAGCTTGGTTTCTTGATTCTTTGGGATAATAACATATTCCCACCTAGTGTCATCCATGGGTTGTTTGGTGGTTTCTTCTTCTTCCTCTTCCTTGATGACTATTGAAGGTCTCTTCCTATCTAGAACTTTTCCCGATCTTAGTTGAATTTCCTGTAATGGAATAGGAATAATAACATATTTCAGGAAGGCATGCATATCAACATTGTTAAGAGGTTGAGGGGGCTTATTATTGGAGTTCGACATTGGTTGTGCCAGTAATAGTGTCGGTCTCAGGGAGCTTGCATTTTTAAATTGTAGCGGTTGTTGTTGTGGAATAGGAGGTAAAGGTGGTGGAACAAAACATGGAAAAAGTTGTAGAGTTTTCGATGAGAACTGAGGATAAGGATGGTTGGACATAGAGATAGGTGGAGCTTGAGGGTTTCCTTAGTTTTGTCCTCCCCTCCATCCTTGAATCCAAGGATGTTGATACTGATTAGACCAGTTTTTCCAACCTAGTGAGTTCCACTATTGTTGTTCATAATAGGGTGGAACTTGAGACTGTAGATACAGGTATGTGGGTTGATTCCTAGGATTCCATGGACTCCTAGGTGCATAAGAATACTCCCCAGGATCTCCACTCCTATAGATGGCTAATAAACTAGGCAATGATGAACATTTTTCAGTCACATGGTCTTCTGTACAGAAGCCACAAAATGAAATGTTATCTAATGGGAATTCTCTTGAGGAATGCTTCCTCCTGCATCTTGGGCAATAT
>JASDQU010212196.1:3632-18584 GCA_032191745.1 Picea mariana | reverse complement strand
TTGACTTCTTTGACCTTCTAGGGGCTTCTAGATAACACATGAAGGTTCTCCAACTTCACAAGACCATAACTCTCTAACCGTGAGGAGTTAAGTGGCATTCCACATATCACCAGAAATGTCATGACATGTACTATACATCTATAATAGTCTTACCTATAAATTAATTGATATTCATGCCCTTATACCTCAAAGACACTCAGGTCCCTTACCCATGCCTTTGTGCTACCGAAATTCACTACCAAGCTTCTCCAAGCGTTGAAATCAATCACTAAGGGTTGACATCAATCTACAATATCACTCTCCAATGGTTGACATCAATGAAAACCAATAATCCATACCAACTTTCACTAAACCTAAGCCAATTGTCTGACATTTTAGAATCAAAATTCCTCCTAAAGTAGGCTCTTAGAGTTGTTATTATCACTTTTTGGTGTTTGTAGGGTCCAAAAATGGCCTAGCCTAACCTTCAGACAATGCAATTCAACTCTGTGTTGGTTGAATTCATTTCAAATTTTCATCCCACCATTTTTCTGTGTGAGCACAGTCTAATAACTATGTGAATTGCACAGTTTTGTGCACTGTCTACACTCACCAACTACGTATTGTGCACATTGTGAGCGATTTCCTAACTACATAGCCATGCACAAGTCTTCTTTTTCCATATTATGAGGCTTGTTTAGCCCATTTTCATTAGCTATCTTAGGTTTACTTTATGCACTTTGTAAAAGCCATAGAAAAAAATGCTTTGGATTCATTCTTGCACAGATACTTAGCCCACATAGTCATTTAAGGGGATAAAAAAGAACCGTTGCATCTTTTACTTCATTGGTTGCCATGTGTATGGCCTAATGTAGCATTTGAATATTAAAATAATTACAAGAATTGTTTCTTTTACAAACACTAAATCGATACTAGGGATTATTTTAAAAATCTTGGAGTATGTTCTTTCCTCTCACCTTAGTGTGACCTTGGAAATCATAAAAAGAGATTATTCAAATAAATCTCCATCTCCCTCTCAAAATCAATCTTTAGGAGAGGCCAATGCCTCTTTGTTTTCTCATTTCATGCAACTAAATCAACCATTTTAAGAGAGTCCAATACCTCTTATTTTTATTATTGAAACATAATCTAAAATATTTGCAAGGGCCCACACATGCCCATATGTGCAGAATTTTAGGATAGTTTCAAATTTTTAGAGCAAACAATCTAGGAAGTTTAAGGATTTTTTAAGGGGCCATACATGCCCACATGTCTACAATCTAGGATAGTTTCAAATATTTATTAGATTAGATAACATTCTAGGGAGATTAAAATCTCAAGAGTAAGGAATTGCATGTCCACCATGCTAGTTACCTTGGGCTTTTTCAATTTTTGCAAGGATTTTTTGTGAAAATTAGTAAGATAGAAGTAAGAAAGATTTGTAAAGGACCAAGCAATGTCCACATGTTAAAAAATTTATCACTAACTTATTGACAACCATTACACACTTTCACTTCTCACACACAACATCACCACATATTCAAAATATTTTTACTAGAGACTTGAAACAATAGTATTCTCTTCTCCCTACACCCATAAGTGATCTGGGAGGATTGGAAGGGATTCATTTGCTTAGTGCCAATATTTTGGTCACATCACTTTTAAACAAGGAAGTTGGTCCATGACCCTAACTTCACATCTTACTTTCACATCCTAAAAGAAACCATAAACAAAACATTTTCTAACCTCCACAAGAGGAACACCAAAAGAAAATTGTCTAAGTTATGACTTTGGGGATAGGTATCCAAATAAATCCCCATTTTCATTTTTTTAATAAAACTTATAATGTTGTGAAATAGGGTACCAAATTACTCCCAATCAAGCATCCCTACACCATCAGGCAGGGAGACACCCATGAAGGGTCGAAGGCCGAGGTCCAGTTGTTTTGTGCATGCCTCCTTGGGTCACCTCACCCTTGGAAAGTATCCAGTGTCTGCCCAATTTTTGAGGCCGAAAATATAAATGTCGTGCTTGATCGAGGTGATTTAGTGGATAATTCTAGGTTTTATCTACTCAAGGTGGCAGTTTTGTGCTGCAATCGTACCTCAATAATATTTTGAATGGTTGTTGGGAAATATCACCAGTACTTTCAGGATATGCCCCCTTCATCCCTCATTATAACTAGTTGTTCATCCCTTCACTATCTTCTCTTAAAGTGGGTTACGAACCCATTGTTGAGTTCTTTTTTGGAATCCCGTTGTTATTTAAGAGGAAGGATGATAGGTCTATCAGAACATCTGCATTTTATTTTATTCCCCCATGTGGATGATAATATCAACCATCTTACATTGTTACTTGCTTTATGCATGATTACCATCATTTAATTACATACAATTTTAAAATACATTGTTGAGATAGTTTGTAAAGCACTGGATGTATTACTTCTCCTCACCACCACTTTCACACATCCACATATATTATATCACCATAGGGGAACCAAAACATCCATGTTGGTCTCAATGTTTGAGAAACCTCCCCCCAATTTTGGGAGGTGTCCCCAATTTGATTGACACATTAGCACAACCATCACACACACCACTAAGTTCCATGATTATAGGATCAAACTTGCTTGGATCCCCCTTGATGGGCATCAATACCCATAACAACTCACCTTCTAGTCCTCCACCACAAGGAGGTGGAGCCCAACCTTCTTTGCAAGGTACAAACTCCCAACCATCCTCACAAGGAACATCTTCTCAAACACATCATACCATGGCTGGTACACCCCTCTCCATGCCATACTTGGCATATCCTAACATCCCATAACTGACCAAATTGATGAATGATACCATATTACATGACCCGACTTGGCCAAATATGCCCACCAAGTTGCCTTTCGATATTCCAAAATTTGAAGGAAAACCCGGAGAAGACCCACCTAATCACATTACATATTTTCACTTATGGTTTTCTTCCAATAACATTATGGAATATTTTGTTCACCTACGACTATTCCAAAGAATGCTCATTGGTCCCTCTTCCAAATGGCATGTGGATGAAAAGGCCAGGACACACTCAACCTTTGATTCTTTGGAAAAATCCTTCTTATCTTTCTTCCAACTCCCAGTGCGCCATGACACAGGTTTGGAAATCCTATCTAAATTCAAACAAACTTCATCCATCCATATCATCAACCATATTCATGAATAATGGACATGAAGAAGTATTTGCAAAACAAATACCACCCCACAACAATGACTAGACTGGTTCCTCAAATCACTAGTCCCTCTCCTCGCCAAAGATGTCACCACCACTTTCCCTCAAAGTGAAGATGAGGCTATCATGAAGGCCCAACAGTTTGACTTGATTTACTCTCAATCAGGGTATCTTTATACATTGTTACCCAATTCTACTCCCCCTCTACCATTTGGTCAAGACAAACCTGGAACATCACACATTATCGATGGGTTAATTGGGTACATGGCCTATACTCACCCACACGCTCAATCGGTACCCACATTTGGGGCCACTCAATACCAACCCATGTATGGAGTAAATCCATATTATCCTCCACCACCACCTCAACCAGTATTCATGGCACCTCCCCCCCCCATAATGGGAGCACATGTACCTGAACCCTCCACCAACCTAATACATGTACCACACCCAGGCCCATCTTCGAACACATCATATCAAACCAACACTAGTGGGGGTCTCTCCACTTCATAAAATCAGTATGGACCTCCACAAAATAATCCATAATACTCCTTCTCTAGTCCTCCCCAACAGAAATACCTGTTTGGATAGTAAACCCTTATGGAGAGGAAGATTGCATTAGACCCCTGTTAACACTTGAACAAGTAAGAGGAATGCAAGAACAATTGGATGAAGAAGTCTTAAGTTTATTTTTGGCTGATACAAACTGCATTGAATATCCTACGTCCTTTGCAGAATTGTCACACATTTTTAGTTCCGAATTTCAACAAACTTGGCACCCTGATATCACTCAATTATATACTTTATCACCAGCTTCCTTAGAGAAGGAAGAAAGTACTAAACTTGTTGAGATTAGCCTAGGAAAACCTTTGTATATAAACTCTATTTTGGAACCAGAAAAAAAGACACAAGTAATTGAAATGCTCCAAAAGCAATTTGATGCCTTTGCATGGGATTATGCAGACATGAAAGGCATTCACCTTGACACATGCACACATCGTATTTACACTAATGACCAAATCAGACCAGTTAGACAGCCTTAGCGAAGGATGAATCCAGACCTCAAAGATATTGTAAAAGAAGAATTGAAAAAACTCCTTCAAGCCAATCTCATATACCCCATTTTAGATAGTAAATGGGTATCTCCACTTGTCATAGTTCCCAAGAAAAATGGTAAGTGGAGAATATGTGTAGAATTCATGAAATTGAACAAATCCACCCATAGGGATTATTTTCCCTTACCATTTATTGATCAGGTGTTGGATACCTTGTCCGAAAAGAAGTATTTTTCATTCCTAGATATGTTTAGTGGTTTTAACCAAATACAAATAGCACCCGAAGACCAAGAGAAGACCACTTTTACCTGCCCTTGGGGAACCTATGATTATAGGGTCCTTCCTTTTGGACTTTGCAATGCTCTAGCTACATTTTAAAGGGTTGTCCTAGCCATTTTCTCTGACTTGACCAATGACTACGTAGAAGTCTACATAGACAACTTTACAGTCCATGGAAATGACTTCTAGGAAGCTTTGACTAGTCTGGAAAAAGTCTTGATTAGGTGTAATGAAACTAATCATTCCCTAAGTAATGAAAAATAAAAAATGATGCTTACTGAAGGTATTGTTTTGGGACATCAAATCTCTAACTTTGGAATGAGAGTTGATCCTGCAAAAATTCATATTATCACACAAATCATAATACGTTCCTCACAAAAGGAAGTTCACAACTTTTTAGGGAATGTTGGCTACTATAGAAGATTCATTACTAATTTCACAAGCTTAGCTACCCCTTTATTCAAGTTTTTATCTAAAAAAGATGAATTTAATTGGGATGATGAATGCCAAGTATCTTTTGAGATTCTAAAATAGAAATTGTAAACCACCCCTATATTGCAAGGACCAAATTGGTCCCTTCCTTTTCATATCTGTATTGATGCCTCAGACACATCCCTTGGAGCAGTTCTTGGAAAAAGGAAAAATCAAATGCCTTATGCTATTTACTTTGTCAGTAAAAATATGTCCCCAACCGAAGTTAATTATATAGTCACAGAAAAAGAATTGTTAGTTGTAGTCCATGCTATCCATAAATTTAGACACTATATTACGGGATATCAAGCTTTTGTACACACTGATCATTCAACCATCAAATTCTTAATGAACAAACCTATAACAAACCCTAGAGTTACAAGATGGTTTTTATTATTACAAGAGTTTAATATCAATATTATTGATAGACTGGGTAAGGATAATCTTGTGGCTGATTTCTTATCTAGAATGATTCATTTAGGAGATAACACACCAGTAGATGATAACATCCGTGATGAAAATTTGTTTTCTATTTCTACATTCACTCCTTGGTATGCATATGTAGCTAACTATCTTGTGATAGGGAAGATGCCTCAGAAATTGTCTCCTAGAGAAAAACAGAAAGTAATTCAGCTAAGTGCAAACTACATGTGGCACGATGATTGTCTCTACAAAACATGACCAGATTTGGTAATCAGGAGATGTGTAAGGGAGGATGAAATTCATGATATTTTGTAAGCTTGCCATGATGGTCCTTGTGGAGGACACTTCGTAGACAAAAGGACTGCTTATAAAGTTCTGCAATATGGTTATTATTGGACTCATATTTTCAAAGATGCTAAAACCTATGTATCCAATTGTGATGAATACCAACGAATGGGTAAGCCTACTGCACAAGACCAAATGCCACTTCAAGCCCAAGTATTCTTTGAGACTTTCAAGAAATGGGCATTAGATTTTGTAGGGCCCATTAACCTTGCATCTAAAAAGAAAAAGTATATACTTGTATGTACTGACTATGTGACTAAGTGGGTTGAAGAAAAATCTTTACCAGCTGCAAGTGAACAATCACTGTTAGATTTCCTTTTTAATGACATCTTTACTAGATTTGGTGTACCTCGAGAAATTGTGACTAATCAGGGGACTCAATTTACCTCTAATCTAGTCAAAGCTGTTACAGAACAGTACCAAATCAAACACAGGAAATATACACCCTACCATCCACGGGAAAATGGACAAGTAGAATCTACCAACAAAGTTATTGAGTCCATTCTTACCAAAATAGTACAACTNCACAAGGATTGGGCTGACAGATTACTAGAAGCCTTATGGGATTATAGAATCACCTAGAGGAATACAACGGGACATACACCTTACGAGTTGGTATATGGGAAGCAAGTGCTTCTCCTCATAGAATTCCAGATCAAAACCTTCATGACGACAGTACAAGTTGGGATGAACTTGGATGAATCCCAACAATAAATACTCTTACAGCTTAATGAGCTGGACAAAATTAGGAAGAAAGAACTTCAAAGAACCACCCTCATTCAAGAGCAGAGAACAAAATGGCATGACAAGTATCTCAAAAAGAAAAATTTTCAACAAGGAGATTGGGCCTTGTTGTATGAAAGCAGATTCAAGAACTTCAAAGGTAAGTTAACTACTCATTCGATGGGACCTTACAAAATTGACACTGTCTATGATAATGGTTCAATCAGGATAAATACAATTGATGAACATCAAACTCCACTACTTGTGAAAGGTCACCGATTGAGAATTTATAACAAACCCCTGTCAAAAGAGGAATTTTTGACTCGTATACTACAAAATTAAGATATTTAGGTGATCAGTAAGGAAGGATACCTTCCTACTGATCCACATTGATTGATTGGTTTACTTTAAAAAAAAAAAAATACTTTTGTACATAGGTGTGGATTGTATTTTTCTAATAAGCTGAAGGTAACAATGGATTCTTACCTCCTTTTGTTTTACTTTCACATTTGATCTTTGTAAGTAGATTTCTATAATTTATTTGATCCTTCATGAACTTGCTAAACATCATTTTGTAGGCATCAACAATACTCTGTTCTGGTCCAATACCAGAAGTCTAGTACCTGAAGTCTGATACCAGAAGTCTAGTACTTATATGATACTATTAGGACACATCACCTAATTGACAAAGGAATGCTACGCATATTTCAAAATCTTATGACAATTAATATGAAGTATGAATCCATGCAGTAACCACTTAAGCTGGAACCAAGAAGCCGAATGCAACATCAAATGGAATCCCTTATGAAGCAATAATTTCTTTTGGTTTTGTTGCTGACTAAAGGGAAGTATCTTTAATTTCTTTTGGTTTTGTTGCTAGCTAAAAGGAAGAATCTTTAATTTCTTTTGGTTTTGTTGCTTGACAAAGAAGACATAATCCTTACCTATGATTCCTAAAAAAACCATGCATAATCTGCTTCAAAGTCTAGAGGTTGCCTTTATCCAGTATTTTAGCATGATTAAAGGGATACAAAATATATTAGCCTACAAGTAACTATCTCACCCTAACTAGACTTCAATAGTATTCATTGGATTATCTTTACTAAAGAGTAACATATGAGTACATGAACACTCTCTGTCATGGGCACACTAGGAAATTTTTTATGGAAGAGGATGTATCAGTACCCTAAGGTAACTTTAGGTCATTCTCTTATGGACAAACTCAGACAAAATTATACATATGGATCGCTCTAAAGAATTAATATGCATACACAAGTTTATTTTCCCTTCAGATAAATATTTAAAGACATTCAAATAAGAGAATACACCTTCCAACCCAATACCATCCCAACCTATAAAAAGATTTTCAAATGAGCCTCCCCTGTCATCGTGCAAAATCACTCTTTAATAAAAATTGAAATAGGTGACTATGGACAAGAATCCTCTGATGGAAAAAGGGTTTAAGAGACTAACCCACCGGGATACTGAATAGGTCTTCTGGCAGTGGGTATCGTTCTGTGGTATGACTAGGCAAACCCTTCAGGGTACTAAACAAGCCTGTTGGTGATGGGGTATTCTACCTGGGGAAAGGATGTCTCTCACTAATTATCACAACTATCCCATTGGAGTACTGAACAGGCTTGATGGAAGTGGGTTTTGGTTGAGAAATGTCTCATCTATACTTGTCTGATTGAAAATTTCACTTTTGTCATCTAAAAAAAATGAACACTACAAGCAAAGGTCACTGTTGACATTTATGAGATACAAACTCCAAATTAACAAACAGGATAATTACTACAAGAAAATGTCCATTTGAGAATTACCCTAAGTCAACTTTATCGGTCTGACATCTAAAGCCTACATTACCTAAGAAGGAAACTTCTTAAGAGTGGAGCCCTAACTAGGGAGTCTAATCTACTTTTACTGTAAAATTTATCCATAGCATCTAATGATAGTAAATCTCTGAAGCAAGTTAGGTTGGATTTACTCTACTGGCAAAAATATAAAAACCTTCATATTTTCACTGTTGAATGCGACCCTTGTCAATAAGTCATTAAAAGAAAGGAAATTTGAAATTTTTTAGGCATGTGATCATATGCTATGGGATAAATGTACTTTTGGAATTTGATTTGGTTTCTTTTCTCTTATCATTTTTCTTCCATTATAATACAGGGTGTTAAATCTTCTTGCATAAGGATATGCAACATGCTTGGCATGGGGGAGGGTCAAAAAGCTCTTTCAGAACTCTTTTTTCAGACTCACATCTCATCTTTAGAAATGAGAATGTTCACCCTACAACCCTATAGAACTAGACACAAAAGAAGACAAGCACAGAATAAAGAAGTTTCATGAAGTACAGGAAATTCCAGTACCAAGATTCCAGAAAACTCCAGCCTAAAAAGATGAACTCTAACAATATGGAAGCTTCAAATACAAAGGCAATCACATATGCTATGGGTATTGATTATAAAATGGTAAAAGCAAAGGTAACATGGTATTATTTATTTTCCTTTGCTTATAAAACTACTATAGGTATGAAAATGTATACTAGATCTTATGACCTTAGTGTTAAAACCATGCACCTAAATTTCAGTTCCCTCATACCCATATGCTTAACCTTAATCAATCCTCTCATCACATAAGTGATTGAAAATGATTGAAGGCAAAATCACATCAAAAATGTGAATATGGAGAATGCTTAGTAATGATGAGTCACGAACGTGCTTCATCCTTAAGTAATCACGAATGTATCTCGTGTCATGAGTCACGATTCATCATCAAATTCACTACTCATAAGTCCAATCACCTATCTCAAACAAAAATGATGCTTCGACACCCAATGTTCCCATCATTGCACTAATGGGAAGAAATGAAATGGCTTATCTGGGTGGTGAAGCCATCCAGATGAGCCTCATCTTGTCTTAATTTTCCCTTGCGACATCTTACTTAAACTCATCGTTTGAATTATCGACGCCATAACCATATTTTTTTCGTTACCAACCTTTCTCCAATTCTGATCCTACTCGTCTTTGTGATATCCAGTACCAAACCCTTACCAGCTAAGCAAACCCTTGCGTCATAGCCCGATTCTCACGCACAGTTCATAAAGATGGTCGTGAGTAGACATGAACCGGTCTTCCATATTTATAGGGAGACCGAGGAGTTCCAGCTATGTTGAGATAAGTATGATAGAGCGAGATGGATGCCATTTTTGGAGAAATTCACAGGCTGTCATGAGAAGGTATCTCAAGCATTTATTTAAGGTTACGATGGAGAGATTGTGCACATAGGCAATCTGCAGCTAACAGTCAATGAAGAAACCTTAAGGGAATCCACAGGATTAACTAACAAAGGAGCCAAGTATTTCAAAGGAGTAGGAATCAACAAGGAAATGTGCCAACAATGTCTCAAGGAAGACCATCAACACCCTAATTGGAAAAATGGGATTCCTAGGAACTATATCAAGGAAGAGTATCATCCAATGCTTGCTAGTCTTCAACGATTCTTCATTTGTGAGGGACGGTATGTTGTAACCTTCATAGATCATCTTAGGCTTTTGTTACACTTTGAAGGAGGTCCTGAAATTGATTTCCCATATTTTTATGGATGAGTCTGAACAAGATGGTAAGAGGTGTCAAATCCCTATCCAAAACTGAGAAGACCATCATTTACCATCGAGGTCTTATTAAGATGTTAGTTATACATGAAATTAGGAAGCAAGGGATTAGCTGGAAAATCCTCATCACTCAAAACCTGCCCATGGAAAACAAACCTATAGAGGGAGCCCAACCTACTCTAGAGAAAGATAAGGAACTTCAAGAGAAAAAGGGAAAGAAAGATAAGGTAACTCCATCACCCTCCATAACAATGAGCCAAAAAGATAAATCCAGTAAACAAGCTAGGCCCTCTTTCACAGTCGATAAGATTTTTAAAATTCAATAATTAAAAGGTAAACCCAAATTAGTGGAGGAGACCTCAACAATATCACTTGAGGAGAAGGGTCATAAGACAAAAACTGTGAGGAAAAATAAGAATAGCTCAAAAAATAAAGATGAATGGTCTATAGAACAATTCCCTGTAACCATTCCACAAACAAAAAAGAAGAAAAGGAAGCTTGTGAGCACCTCTGATCCATTACCCCCTTGTAAAAGAACCACAAGGATCATGGAAAAGAAAGGAAAAGTAGTTGTCATTCCTCATACACGTGAAGACCCAATAGATCTTACCTCCCCTTCTGAAGACCTATCAGTCCAGGATGACATCCCTAGCTTGACTGAGGAACAAGTTACTATTACTTTATGTGGGATGAGGGAGGAAGTGGAGGAAAGATAATACACCTAGCTAGAAACAATGGGGTCAACAAGGACCTTAACAAAAGAATAGATGAAGAAAAAAAATGGGGAGCTACAAATGAAAAACTAGGAACTCAAACAAGAAGTGAAGGAATACCAACTATTGGAAAGGTATATCAAAAAGGAAAATGAGAAACTGAAGGAAAACAACCAACAATTTCAAGATGACCATGAAGAGACTTATAATAATATTAAGAAGGTACTAAGACTATTACAATACGTTAGGGTCATAAAAAGGGAGCTGAAAGCAGAAGCCTCAACCATCAACATCATTCATCCACAGGAGTAAAAAGAATGGAGTCTCAAATTTTGAAAAAAAATGAGTTCGTTTAAGTTGCATGAGGACATGCAATGATTTTAGCATGGGGGAATGTTGAACCTCTAAATTGGCATCCCCACTACCCTATCATACTCCTCATTTATACCTTTTTGGCCTACCTAAGCTTGGATAAATGACAAAGAACACTACCATTGGCCATTGATGAGGTCATAAGGTAAAGTATAATTGAATTCATGCATTTTGTGGTTTATTGAGCTAGGAGACTAAATGTTTCATGTACTAGTGTTTTAAATTGCCACGTGTAACCTTTGACCTCTAGATGAGTCCAGTATTTATGTGTCAGATCAGCAATCTGGTACTTATGTGCCAGATTGTCACTGTCTGAATCCAGTACCAAGCACACCTTCCATCCAGATCTGGTACCAAACTATTCATTGTCGCGATCTGGTACCAACGACTGCAGTCTGTTCTAGTCCGGTACCAACCACATGTGTACTGTTTGGATCCGGTACCATTTACCGAATCTCACCTGTCATGATCTGGTACCAATACAAGAAGCAAAATATACCAAGTTTAGCTCCAGATCATGACCAAGATAATTTTTGGATGTTTGTTGAATCATCAAAGCTATAGCAAGGCTATGTTAAGATAGTTTGTTTTTTCTTCATCCTCATACACTTCGTGTCATGAGGATGAAGCTTAAAATATGTAATCAAATATGTAAATTTGGCAATTGACTAATCTGCTAAAGATTTCACCTCCTTGTGTTTCACGACTAAGACTGTTTAAATAGTCATGGCAAGGATGGTGGAGGTAGTAGAGAACTAGCATAACACAACATATGAAGCAGCGTTACATATTGTAGACCATATTTTGAGTTGAATCTTAATAGAAGAACGTCATTTATCTCCATGTCTTGATCGTTTATGAATGAATGTGAGTTGAGTTGTTAGCATAGTTTGATTATATGTTTTGAAGTTTGAGTAAGAATAATGTGTGGATTGAAAGCAAGTTTACTGTAGACTCTAGTCGCTGACCTGTTGAAGCAGTAAGGGCCCACCACCCAACAAAGGTCAACATCCTTATAGATTAGTGTTAGTAGTTGATTTCAATCGTATAGATGTTAGACTAGCTGAAGCTTTGATCCTTTCAAAGGATAGAAGTATAGTTCAGTTTAGAGTTTTGATTATATGATTGTTTAGAGATCTTTACTTACTCTGTTTTGCATATGCTCTCTCTATTTTATGGATTTGATTTTTTTTCATGGATATGAATGTTGGTAGCAGTAGTCAGACATATTTGAAGGAGAACTAGTGAAGTTCACAACAACACATTGTGAACCACAACATACTCAGTATATTGACTATTGAACTACCCATGCTATGTCTTGATGATTGATGTGTGATTTCCCTTTCAGAAGTGTGATTTCATAGTTAACGTTTTGGGTCAGATAGCAGAGTTGATCTGTCAAAATAACTCCATCTCATACTTGCATGTGCCATAATGGAGTAGATAGCCTCTCTGTGAAAGAAAACCAAAGTTTGTTTCGGTTTGCTAGCTTGCTTTGTTTCCATCATGCATAATTTAGAATAGTTCTATGATCATGACATTANCAACCTTCCCCTCTTTAAAAAGTCCACATGTTCGAATAATTGAATACATCCAACACCCCTCATCAACCCAACAACAATTAGAGAAAGGGAAATAATAAAAAGCAATGCCAAGGGGGAAACCCCCAACAAAAAAACCCTCTATTGGCAGTATTGATTTTGTGTTGTCATTGATGGAAACATGAATCAGTCATGAACAAAGTTATATAGTTTGTATTAGTGTCAGGATGGCCAATAAGGTATGTCCATATGTAATAAAGGGTCATTGATGGAAAGAGAATGCAACATAGAAGCAAGGCTAAAGTTTAGGAGAAAAAGCATATGGTAAATGTCATCAATGTAATATTCGATCACTGTCAAGGATCTATGATCTTTGTTATAGGTACATTTTCCAAAGCTCAGAAGAGATAGTGTTTTTGAAGTAGCACAGGAGATCAGTTTTTAGAAAGAGAATTTTTAGAGGTGGAAACCTTTATAAAAATCAAGCAATTGGATTCATTCATTTAGAATTCATATTTAAATCCGTTCGTTGGATCACAGAGGAAACCCACGTAAAGAAGGAGATAATCGTTTTCGTATGATTAAATATTCGAGAGAGACTTAAACTGTTCGATCATGAAGGAGGAACAATGGTCAAATTCAGAGTTGACTACTTCGGATAAAATTACCCAAAGGAAACATATTTTAGCCGAAGATGAAGTCCCGAAGTGGACATGATTTTTCTGATCTCAAAAAATTTTTGGGAGTAATATTGACCTTCCGATCAAAATAAAGTGGAAGGATAGGATAAGCATGGCCAAGGCACAAAGCAGGGATGATTTTAGGGGCTAAATTTCGCTCATGGGCTAATTTTCCATGGTTTTTCCAAAAATGAGATTCGCTATTTTAAAAAAGATTCGCCCAAATTCTATAGGATAAAATTATTTTACCTTAAAAATCACCCAAATTTTATAAAACTATATAAAATACTTAGAAATTTGAATATTTTTACAAAAATATCGCTAAACATTTATAGTTGACATATGAAGGATAAGTAAGATTCGCCAAGGTTTCTACATTTTAAAATAAATTTCCATCCTTAAAATCATCCCTAGCACAAAGTTCCTGATTTAAATCAACAAATAGCATCAGGAAACATCTCAGTCATTGGATTAAAGATGAGTAGAACTAGTCAACTCCGACACTGACCACTCCAAATAAAAGGAGTCTAGAACATGAAAGATTACCCGAATTCTGAAGCCCCGAAGTCATGACAAATGTTGATCTAGAGTGAAATATTATAGCTGATGGGTGTTCTATATGCACTAAAAACCCTCAATTAAATTGTCAACCTGGGGTAAGTAAACTTAGAGTTGTAGCACTATATGTGCCAAGGCAGAAAGGCTAGAGGTAGTATAGTCTAACTAAGGAAATGATTTATCTAAGGGATAAACTACTTAAGTAAATATTATCAATGATCAAACCCTATCAAGAAATTTGCCCTAAATAACTTTTGAACAATGAATCGATGGATTGTTCTAAGAAAGCAAATGAAAACCCTACTTAAAGCAAGTTAACTTAATCATGACAATAAGAAAAAACAAACTATCTATTTAATATATTTAATGAGAAATAACAACAACAAACTAATTTAATTAACCTATTCAAATTCAATAAGAAACAACAAGTAAGCAAATAAACAAGCAAGCAACTACCCTATTAAAACAAGTAAACAAGCAAGCAACTACCCAATTAAAACTTATGCAACAAGTAACTTAATAAAAAATACTTAACAAGAAACTAATCAACTATTAAGCAAGTGAGCTTTATTCTTAAGATAAAATTCATAAGTACTTCTAATATATGAAAGGAAATCTTAATCTATGGAATTAAAAGCATCATGACAATATTCAAAATTAATCAACAACTACCCTTAATCTATGATAACAAGAAGACTATTCTTTAATCTATAATAGCAAGAAAACTTCAAATATAATGTTGATGATTATGTCTTCGATGTCTTATGATATCACGATGACATTTAACAATTAATGATAACTCAAGAGGGATAAACTCAATATTAACTTCTATAGAAAAGTGAAAGGTATGAATCAGGCAATCTAATGAGAACTTAGCCATTATAGAAGAAACATCAACTACCCTGCAAATCCATGTGATTCTTCAATTTATGCACTAGTCATCAACAATATGAAAACACTATTCTATTTAATTAAATTGCA
>JASDQU010212192.1:6094-18584 GCA_032191745.1 Picea mariana | reverse complement strand
TTTTATGATTCATTACATGCCTTCCATTGAATCCTTAGATCCTAGAATAAAAGATATCTATAAGGGTATGAGACCCCCTGGTACTCCTAGATATGGGTTGGGATATACTGAACAATGTGACACAGTCATCCCAGACTGTAGATTCACAAAACCTTTACCTGCCGATATCCAAAGACCATCCATAGATGAAATACATAAATTTCATACAGTTATGAAAGGATGCCAGAAAGGATCTATTCAAGAAGAATGGATCAAGAAAATGCTTAACTGGGATTTGTTCACAAATCCTGAAACTAAAAAATTTAGCACAACCACTCCGAATGATGAAAAATTAAGGTTGGCTCAAAAATGGAAGGAATATATGTCTGAAGAAGATAGTTGGATTTCTTTCTTTGAATGGAAGAAATTACAACATAAACCTATAGTTCAGATGGTAGGAGAAAGTTCTAAGTCTTCTACTCCTAAACATAAGTGGAAAGGAATAGATGGTAGCATCATTGAATCAAATTCTGTCTTTCCACCCTTTAAGGGAATTGTTCTAGAAGACAGCTCTAAACAAGTAAGAGCAATTCCTTTACTGCTATCTGAAGAAGCCACCCAGTTGTCAGGAATTGACAAAAGAGTCCAGTCTGTAGCAGAACAAGTAAACTGGACTAATACTGCTTTAAAGGGTATGGCCACAAATATTTTTGTAACCAATGAATATGCAAGAAAAGAACAGATCTATGATCTGCAAGTATCCACAAACACGATAGTCAGAGATGTGGATCAAGTCCAAGAAAAAGTCATTGATGTTAAAGAAAAAATGGATTCTGCTCTATCTGAAATCTCTTACAGAGCTCAAGAATCAAGCAGAAACCATGAGGAAATAATGGAAGGGTTAGGAAATGCCTTTTCTGAAATGGGTAAATCCCTAACTGAAATCAAAACAAAAGGCCATCAGATTGATAAACCTATACCTAACACTTTCATTTTACGAAATCCTCATCTCTCCATTCTGTCTCCTGTACATAACCTTTAGAGACAGAACCTGTAAAAAGTTTTCCTTATTTTTTTCCTCCTGAAAAACCTGAGACTTCCTCAAAAAACTCTGAGTCTTCCTCCAAACCTGCACATGATTCCCTTTCTCTGGTGACTATCAGAAATTCAGCCTATGAAGATCTTCCCCATCATAATCACATACCTTCAGCCCCTGATCTAGCTGGAAAAGGCAAGCTTCCTGTTTCTCAGACATTTGCTGATGATTGGTTCCAAGAATGGAACATAGACAATCTGTCAATTGCCCAAATTAGACAAATGATTGATAGGATGTATGTTTCCTACAAGATTATGTGTATGAAAGGAAAAACAGAAGTAGAAGCATGCAAAACTATCATTCAGTGCTTTACTGGAACCCTCAGTAAATGGTGGGAGGTTATTTCCTCCCCTTTGATGATACAAAAAATGGAATCAGAAGTATTAAAAGATGAAGAAGGTGATGTTGTTTATCACCCTGATGGAAAGGCTGTGAATAATATGATTGGTGCTCTCACTACTTTAATACTTGAACACTGGTGTGGGATAGAGACCGAAATTGCTGATAAGCATGAAATTGTTTTAATGAATATGAAGTGCAGAAAGATGTCTGAATATGAACAATTTCATAAGGAATGGACACAGAGAATATTTGAAGTAAAGGAAAGTAAGAATCTGTTATGGAAACAGGTCTATCTGGCAGCACTTCCTAGCAAATTTGTTGAATATTTTAAAATGGAAGATGTATTCAAACTCCCTTATGAAACATATACCTGGGGAGAAATTTATTCCTTAATAACCAAAGCCCTAATAGGATTATGCACCAGCATGAAAGTTCAAAACTCTGTGTCAAAATCCTCATACCTCCCTGATCAAAAATCCATTTGCGAGCAATATGGCTTATACCTTACAAATCCTGCTAGAAAAATAAAAAAGAAGCCAAAAGATGCTAGGGGAGAAAAGGGTAGAAAATTCAAAGCCAGATACAAATATGTCCCTAGGACTCACTACTATGGGCCTCATGATATCAAATTAAAAACTCATAAACATGAGGCAAAAAAACAGATCATTTGCTGGATCTGTGGAAAATCAGGACATTATACCCATGACTGTCCTGAAAATGAGGCTTCTAAGAAATACAAAGGGAATATTTCAGAACAAAAAGCCAAAGAAGCTCAGGCAAGTAAGCAGATAGTGATCAAGTCCTACTGCAATAGGTGTGGGGCTAATAGCCATGATACAAACTCTTGTCCATACAACCCCCACAAAATAAAAGGAGAATCTCATTTGTTACAGGAAGGATGCTGCTATTCTAGCAGTACATCAGAATTTGAATTTTCTTCAGAAAAAGAAGTTTTTGTAAATCAGAATTGTAGCTACAGAAATCCAATGTTCTGTTCTTGTGAAAGTAGTACTTATGATTCTGACAGCTCTGATTCTGCATCCGAATCCAGACCTCAAGAAAAGTTAAAGGTCTGTATGTTTTTAAATACAGGAGACCAAGAAGCACAGATGCTTGACCAGATAAAAGGTCTCCCAGAAGGAGAGATGAAAAATTCTCTTCTTGAAACTTTTATTAAAACTGTTAAATCAGAGGAAAAGGGTAAAGGCTCTGAAATCCCAAGAAGGCAACCTTTGTTTTTAGATGCTTCTTTTGATAAAAATACAAAGACTTATATCAAATTTAACAGAGAACCAAAGTTACAGAATATCTCTGTTACAGATCTTGCAAAAGAAGTATATCTCCTTAGAAAAGAAGTCTTTGAACTCAAAGAAAAGATCAGCAGAATAGAAGGAGACTCTGAACTAAGTTTTAAGATTGATTCATGGGCCAGAAAAGAGATCACAGAAATAAAAGAAAGATTAGAATCAATCCCTCCTCCTCTAGAAGATGCTCCATTTGAAACGGTCCTTCTGGAGCAGACTTCTGCAGAAATGCAGGGAATAACAAGTATGAAAGCTCTACCTGTTAAGTATCAAAAGTATTATATCAGAATCCAGTTGATGATAAATCAAGAGGTGTTCAACTTAACTGCACTTATAGACACTGGATCTGATTTAAATATATTACACAAAGACCTCATCCCTGCAAAATATTGGCTTCCTATTTTTGGTTCTACTATTGGACTAGGAAATAAAGACACTGCATTTCAATTTGAAGTTCCCAGAGGCACTTTGTTGATTGAAGATTATGCATTGGGAATGAAATTTCAAATTTTAGATATACCAGTTGACTGCATACTTGGCACTCCTTTCTTGTCAGCAGTAGAGCCACATGGGTCATGTGTCTGCAGAAATCAAAAGGATGGCTATTTTATCACATTGCCAAGTTTTAGTGGAAATCCTCCTAAGAGGATAGAGTTGCCATTTATTTCTGATACTCATATACAAATTGCTTATTATCAGAAAAGTTTGGTAATAATTGAAAGCTTTGATGACCAAAGGAATGCTCCTGTAACCCACTATCTGGATGACAATACTCCATGGGAAACATTCAAAGAGCATTGGATACCTTCATGGCAACTCAGGAGTTCAGAAAAGGTAGAATTGGGGCTACCTGGATTTTCAAGAAATACAAATATAAATGTTCTTCCACCCCAACATGTTCTTGGGAGAATACATCAGCCCATTACTGCTGCATCTAGAGAAAAACTAATTGAAATGGCAGATCTAAGCCGGTTAAGGGCTGTAGATAGACAATATTATGATCATTCTTCAAGAAGATGGGTTAATACTCCTGCATATGATTTCTTTCAGATCAACAGAATGAGAACTGTCCAAGAATGGCCAAATTCTAATCCAAATGAATTTCTCTTTAATGTGGATTATCAGCAGTATAAAACTATGTGGTTTAATGTTTGTCTTTGGAAAGACATGTATAAGTATTATTACTGCATGATAAGATTTGCTCATTCCTTCAGAGATTGGCCTGAACCAGACTGGTTATTAGAATGGTGGCATGCATTTGGTTTAAATCCAGTTGGTATAAACCCAGATGTTACAGAAGTTGGAAGAATGTTTATTTTCCATAACAGGACACTGGATACCATTGCTGATCTATTCTCTGAAGAAGAATACAAAATGATGTTTATCAGAGAAAAGCATCCATGGATCATACGAACCAAGTTCCTGCTTAATCAAAGTGACATCTATAATCGTGATCCTAAATTAGTCAGAGAAGTATACACGCAGCATTGGGACCCATACAACTTTAGACATTTTCCTGACCATCTGTTGGAATAATGGTTTTCGTGGATTTTTCCTAAAAATCTCCACAGTGTAATAATTCATGTCTAGATGGCTGACAGTGGTGTCATCTGTGTTCCGTGGGTTGTCTATATCAACTCCACTTTGTACATATAAATGATTCTGTCCTTAAAAGCAAAGTGTTGTCATCTCAATAATGAGAATCTTAAAACTCGGAGCACTTCTCCGAATTCTGGTGCGGTTTGACCCACATTTCTAAGATACTCTACTGTTTGTCATGTGATGTGTGTACTCTGGTCGGGGAATCTTGCACGATCACCCCATCAGATCTACTATTGTATCCGCTTTCGGTGATATGATCGAGGAATCCTACGTGACAACCCCGACAGATCTTTCATAGTACTCCACTATCGGTGTGATTTAAAATAAAGTTGTCCGTTCGGTCAGAGATTCCTGCGTGAATACATCTGTCGAATCCATAAAGAATATTTAGTGGTCGACATGTAGGACCACAAGTCTATTTGGGTTTGATGCTTCATTGACTGCTATCCAAACTTTTCTAATGGCCCTGTCTTCTTTGACTGCTATCCAAACTTTTCTGTGTATACCTTTGATGAAAACATAGCAGACATCCTCAAACTCCAAATCAGAACCACAGGTTTTGATACTAGGGCCTATAGAAACAATATAGCCATCCAAGTCAGGGGTTGTTTTAGACACACAAATACCTTGTTCCCAGTTGTGCTTCACACCCCAAGTAAAGAGTCACAGTCAAGTACTCTAGTTATAACCAACCCTTTGAATCAAAAAATGGAACACATTATTATAAAATGGGAAAACCTTTCTTTTCCTGAAAATTGGGTTGTTGATATTCCAAGGGCACCAGCTCAGAAAGCTATTACTTTTGCCCAGATAAAGGAAACTCCAAATTCTGCAATTATTTCTTTTCCCAAGCCTGCTCTTTCCGGATCTCCTCCTTCTAACCCAACCTCTGTAGAAGCTAACCCCTCTTCATCTCTATGTTTACATTCTTGTCTGCATCCTTTGGCCAGACAAATAAATGTTCCTTTTACTGTAAAATGTTTTGAATGTGGAGAATTTGTAAATCTATCTACTATCTTCACATTTGAAGGACAAAGCAGTTATGAGCATCTGAATCATAATCCTAGAACAAATATTCCACCTCCAAGCTCTACTGATAAAGAACAATGCCCCCATCCACAATGTACAGATATCCCCTTTCCACATGATTCACATGTCCTGGTTATTCAAGATAACTTGACCAGAGAAATAAAAGAAAGACAACAAGCCTATCTTCCCAATGGAACCAGAAGGCCATCTTATCCAGAAATTAAAAAATTTCTGAGACTTTTTAAGGGATGTAAAAGAGAAAATAATAATGTAGAATGGATGAAAGAAATGCTAAATTGGGACTTATTTACTCATCCAAGAGCAAGACAGTTCGCCAAAGAGACTCCAAATTCAGAGAAACTCAGATTAGCACAAAATTGGAAAAATATTATGGACAAAGAAAATATTTACATTTCTTTCTATGAATGGCACAGTAAAGCCATCCCAGTAAAAGAATGGAAACTAGTTCCACTAAAAGCTGGTATCATGAGTTGTCCAGTGCAATCTCTTTCTATTTTTGATCTAGGAAGAGAAATCAACAGAATAAAAAGATCTATGACCAGTACTAAAGAGGAAAAGGAAAAAGAAGAAAGTCTTCAAGTCCAACATCAAAAATATCATGTGTTGATTGAGTTAAGAATTCAAGATCTGCATTTCAAACTCAAAACCTTGATTGATACTGGTTTAGACCTTAACATGCTAAACAAGCATGTTATCCCTGTTTCTCTTTGGGAAAAAACACAAGTCACTGTGACTGGTCTTGGCAATATCCCCAATGATATTTCCTTCCAAATTCCTGAAGCAACCCTCCGTTTTTCTGAACATTGCTTCAAATTAAAATTCCTACTAGGAGACATTCCGGTTGCTTGTATACTTGGTACCTCTTTCCTTGCTGCTGTATCACCCCATGGTTCTACTATGGTGGCTCCTGATAAGCCTGGTTATTTCATTACATTACCAGGAGAAAAGAAGGTTAAGCTCCCATTTGTTTCCACTCCTCGGGTAACAAATGATGTTCAGCTCAATATATTAAAATCCGAAAAGATAAAGGAGCTTAAAGAATACCAAGCAGAAATCAGGATAAAGGATCAGCTAAACTGGCCAGATATTCAAGAAAGAATTCTGAAATTGAAAGAAGAATTCATAAACTCTGTCTGCTCTGAAAATCCCACTGCCTTCTGGAAGCAAAAGAAGCATGAAGTTTTCCTTCCTTATAGGGAAGATTATTTTGGAAAACCTTGCAAAAGTAGGGCTATCCCTATGAATGTTGAATATCAAAAACTGTGTGCAAGAGAAATTGAGGGATTATTGAAGAAATATTTAATCAGAGAATCTACTAGTCCTTGGAACTGCTATGGATTTTATGTCAATAAACATTCAGAACAGATCAGGGGAGTTCCCAGACTAGTAGTAAATTACAAACCCCTCAATAAAGTTTTAGCAGATGACACTTATCCTATTCCCAACAAAAGTAGTCTGGTTACTAGAATTGCAGGTGCCAAAATATTCTCAAAGTTTTATCTCAAGTCAGGCTTTTGGCAAGTTGCAATCCATGAAAAGGATAAATTCAAAACTGCTTTCAATGTTCCTGCGGGGAATTATGAATGGAATGTAATGCCTTTCGGACTCAAGAATGCACCAGCTAAGTTTCAGAGAGTAATGGATGATACTCTAAAGCCATATTTTGATTGGCTTATTGTTTATATTGATGATATTCTAGTTTTCTCTTCCTCTCTGGATCAACAGTTCAAGCACCTAAACAAACTTCTGCAAGTTATCAAACAAGCAAGACTTGTCTTGTCCAGGAAAAAGATTGAACTGTTTCAAACTCAGATAAAGTTTTTTGGTCATACTATGGATAATGGGCAGATTACTTTGCAACAACATGCCATTGAATTTGCTGATAAATTTCCAGACAAAATTCTGGATAAAACACAGTTGCAAATATTTCTCGGAAGCCTGAATTATATAAGCCATTTTTATAAAAAATGTGCTCAAGACAGGAATCTTTTAAATGACAGATTGAAGAAGGATCCTGTACCCTGGACTGAGGCTCATACTTAGGCTGTGAGAAATATAAAAGACAAGGTAAAGACTTTGCCTATTTTGTATATCTCTGATGATAACCTGCCAAAAATTGTGGAAACTGATGCTAGCAATATAGACTGGGGAGCTGTCCTAAAACAAGTTAGAGACAAAGGGAAAGAAGAAGTAATTCAATTTGCTTCTGGATTATGGCAAGAAACTGAGCAAAATTATTCTGCCTTAGATAAGGAAATAAAAGCTGCTTTGAATGCCATACATAAGTTTGAAATATATTTAATATATAAAAGATTTCTTTTAAGGACTGATGCTGCTGCTATGAACAAAGTCCTTAACAAGGACTTAAGAAATCCAGGGGATCATAAATTTGCTATATGACAGGCTTTATTCAACAATTTTGATTTTTCTATAGAACACATTAAAGGAAGTTCAAATTGCTTGCCATATTTCTTAAGCAGAGAACACCTACAACCAACACATCAGAGCCTTGTAATCTCTATCCAACTTAGAGATAATGTTGAACACATTGAAAATATTCCCGACTCTCTAAGATGGGAAGAATATACAAATATATGGATTCCTAGATGGGAATTGTGAAGTACGAAATTAGTATGTCAAACAACTCAAGTTCCATATGCAGATCTAGTCCCAGAAGTCAGAAGAATGGGAAATTCAAATGTTCTCCTACCAGTGATAAATCAGGCAAATAGAAGGGCACTTCAAGCACAACATGCCTTAACTGAACTTTTTCATGATGTGAACTTAATCTGGGATATAAGAGATAATGATGGACATCACCAACAATAATTCTGTCTAGATAGACCCAGAGTGTTATCACAATGGCCTGAAGGGAATGCTGATATTATTTTCCCTGAAACCATCTGAATTATCATGATTATAGGAATTTATGGTGGGATTTTGTCCAAAATGAAGATATTCTATCCATGGTAAAATTTGGCTGTGTCAATACTTCAACTGCAGGAAGACCACCAATATGGATTGCCAACTGGTGGAAAGATTTTGGGCTAAATAAAGAAGCAGTAGACCCTTACATCCTAAGATCTTTTACTCCAGTTGCAACCGTCAGAGATCTTCATTATCAAGGGCCAAATGATGGTGAGATTCTCCGTATGTTCATTATGAATCATTACCAATGGGGAATCAAAGTAAAAACTATTCTTCAAAGAATTAATGGGATATTATTTGTTGTCCGAAAGATCTACACAAAATCTTGGGATACCCTGCAATATCCTGATAGATTTTCTAGCTTCATCGAAAATGACTAGATGTCCTATTTCATGTCTAGATGGCCGACAGTGGTGTCATCCGTGTTCCGTGGGTTGTCGATATCAACTCCACTTTGTACATTCTGTCCTAAAAGTAAGTGTTGTCATCTCAATAATGGGAATCTTAGAAACTCAGAGCACTTCTCCGACTTCTGGTGCAGTTTGACCCACATTTCTAAGATGCTCCACTATTTGTCATGTGATGTGTGTACTCTGGTCGGGGAATCTTGCATGATAACCCTGTCAGTTTTACTATTGTAATCTGCTTTCGGTGATATGATCAGGGAATCCTACGTGACAACCCCGACAGATATTTCATAGTACTCCACTTTCGGTGTGATTTAAAATAAAGTTGTCCGTTCGGTAAGAGATTCCTGCGTGAATACATCTGCCAAATCCATAAAGAAGATTTAGTGGTTGACATGTAGGACCACAAGTCTATTCAGGTTTGATGCTTCATAATAACTCCACCGCCTCAGATTTGTATAAGAAAGGGGTGAGAGCTCATTTGAGTCATCCAGAATTCCCGAGTTGTGAGTTAGTGAGTCAATATTCTAAGCTTCCCTTCTGTCTGAAGCTTTGAGTCATTCTGTCCAGTCTGTGAGCGAAAGAGCATCCTGCTCAGAGTCTGTATCTTGTGCATCTGGCACAACTATATTGTAATACCCGCATGCTTCATGCTCTGATAATATAAAGACTTCCGCTTGTTATTCATCTCTGATGCTTGTCTATTGTATCTGGATTAAAAAAGCCTCACCCACCGAGACAAAGGCCCAAAGACATAGGCGAGATTGCCGAACTCCGTTATCAACTTTTGATGTTATGGTTTTCTGATTCTTGTGATTATTTCCAGATCTGTATCTTTTATATGGCTTCCATGTTTCATCATTAATTCTTCCTCTTTATTCAAATTCCTAAATGGTTAATTAACTCATGCTTTTAAAACTCAACCATAGTCTTTAAAAGATCTTTTAGGATCACCAAAGCATCTATGCTCTTAATGGGCCCATCCATAGTGGTAGCTGGAGATGAAAACAATATGAAAGCCACATTTGTAGTGAATAATATCGACCTAAGAGTTGTAGCTAAGATCTCAATTAGTTGAAGGAATATGCTCATTTTTATTCTTGTATTTTCACAAAACAATAGCACCAGGAATTACAATTTTGTGGGAACTTCTTGAAGTGATACAATGTATTTCATGTTTTTTTGATTATTTGGATTGTTACTTCATTGCGAGGCGTTTTATTCTAACATTAAAGGAAGTGGTTGCAAAAGAGCGATCTTCTCCATTGAATAGAATTGGCTTGGGTTTTCCACATTACTCAAAGCAGTGAAGCCTTGCACCAACCAACAAAATCAATCTCATATGCCTTCAACACAATAGTGAGTATAGAGGTGATTGTAGAGAAGATGCACTCTGAATTGCATTAAGGACAAAAGCTAAAATTCATAGACTTGATTTGCATAATGTATAGTAGGTTGTACAGAGTTATCAGGGTAAAAGTGTTTGTAGAGCCTTGATTTTTATTAGGTTGGTTGTTATTGTCATTGCCAATTGTTTGTTGTGTGTAGGTTACACTCAATAATAATCCTTGTAGTCAGGAAAAGAATAAGATCATTGTACATAATAGAGATCAGAAACAAACTTCCATAGAGGATCCGTGTTGGTGAAGTGAGTGGGCTATATGTCCCTTGTTTAGGGATAAAAAATAGAAAGACTCCGAAGAAAACATCCATTAGTGGTTCAAGTGTCTCAACTTGTTTCCACGTCATGACCTCCACATAAGCGAAGATGAAATATGTGATAAGGCAGAGGAGTTGTATATATTCTGGCATAAAATGACAAGGAATGAATTGGATCCTTTATTTTTGAACACCCACTCTTCATTGTTTTTAGAAAATATAGCTATTTTTGAAGAATGATTAGGGTTTGAGAGCATAAAAGAGAGCAAGAAAGAAAGAGGATTAAGGATTTAAACATGGAAAAAGGACTTACTTTGGTCAATCAAATGGTCACCGTGGAGAATAATGAACCTAAGAGTTATGAGAAAGTTTTATTTGATAGTTCTTTTGAGTTTCCTCATGATTCATCCCTCAATCAACCAATTTTGCTAAAATTTGTTATGGATTTGATTTAAGTTTCTCTTTGGTTGTCAAACATTTTGAAACTTCTAACTGTTTGAATCAAGAAAATCTTCAGAGATGTATTCTTGAGATTTTTCTTTGTATTTATTGTGGATTTAAGATATCAGTAGTAGCATACATTTGACATATTTTGTTTCTTGTATTATGTGTTGATGGTGTTAAAATGTGAAGCATATGCTATCTTCATATTCATAATTATAATAGACAATATTTATTGTTGTATTATGTTGAACATGAAAATGAATCATATTTTATGTTGAAGTTGCACTCAATGTTTATAATTACTTACAACTATTGGATTCATTAGAAAATATGTCTAATATGCTTTCTTTCAACCAATCATGTTTAGAATATACATTCGTGATCTACTTGAAAATATGTTTTCTTTGATTTAGTATTTTTCGTGAGCTATATCATTGTGAAGAAGTTCACGTTCTTATAATATCTTTTATCTTTCTGTCAATTATTTAAATATATGGTTGAATGGGAATATGGTGCCTTCAATGTGCAAGGAAAGTTGTTAATTTTGTTGGTCTTTATTTTCAATGCTTCTCCTGTCATTATGTGAATCTTTTTCTTCTTTAAATTAATTAGATTGAACTTGTTGGAAAATTGTTTATTTATTCAAGTTGATTAGAGAAATCTTTGTTCAAATAATTTTTATTTGAGGGCTCTGGCTACTGGATTATTTCAAGATAGCCTAAAGTGGGGAGGTCAGTTTGCCTTAGCATTGTTTTGTAGCTAGGAATGTCTCAAGGAACAACAAAGACTATAAAATTCTAGGTAGTACTATAGGTGGTCTTTAAATTTGGGAGTGTCATCAAATATATAACCCCAAAATATGATTTTTATGGATCTCATAGTAGATTGTAGTCTAAACTTGGCTAAGGATTCTTATTTAGTCTTCCAAGTATCTCTTTCTTCAGCCAATGATACTACCTACTTCTTCTTCTCATGCCACTTCTTTTGGGCTTCTTCCAACTTTTTCCCTTGCATTTTTAAGTCCTCTTTCCTCTTATCAACTAAGCTTTAGGAGTTGGTGGCTTGCAACAAACTATCTTGGTGTTTTGTTTTCCACTCCTCCACTTATTTGAGGGGCTTCTCAACTCTTGCTAAAGCCACACCTTGGTGGTATCTATAATCCCAAAGACACAAAAATTGAAAGGGACAACTCTATTCATTTTGACTTATGTGACCTCATATTACAAGTTCTTGATCCTTTCGTTGGCCTTGTCTAGCTGTAGGGACAACTTTGTTGCTTTGCTTGGCTCAACTTCCAAGAATACTATCCTTTATTCTAAGGTTCGGCTTTTTGCATTAAGATATCATTTCCATTTCCAAGGAAATTGACTTCATCAATCAATTTTGTCCTTTCCTCCACCATATACTAAGTCAAAAGGAATACTGAGGTTGCTTGACTACTTTCTAGATCCTTAATCCTGACATTTATGTCCTTAAAAGAGGGAGACAATTTAGTAGTTTCCTGTGAATCCTTCCCTAAGAAGACCAATTTGTTATGTTGATTTTGTTTTTCCATCTCCAATGCCTTCACTTTAGCAGTCAAGAAGTGATTTTGGGTGATCGTAGACTCAAATTTATTCTTGAAAGTTTCACTTGGATGGGTAGCCCTCACATATTTTTTGTACACAACACTGCTAGAT